>VYZW01064887.1:0-34016 GCA_013401315.1 Balaeniceps rex
TGGCGGGCGGCGCGGAGCAGAGCCGAGGGCTGCGGATGGCAGCAGCGGTGGATGCTCCGCCGGGTGGCGGGGAACGCAGTTCTGCTGTGCTTTAGAAGAACCTGTAGGACAGCACGCGGTCCCCGCGAGCCGGTGGAGGCCTCGCTTCTCCCAGACCCGCAGCTTCCTTCACGGGGTTTCCGTCCACTGAGGACTCGGTGTTTCCGTGGGCCTGTTCAGGCGCGGGTTTGTGGCAGCAGGGTCACACCAGCGGGCGCTCCTTCTGCCAGGATCCTGTGGAACGAAGCTGGTGCTTGGCCTTTGCGTCCAGGACTCCTTGAAGTGTGTTTGGCTCAGGCGCGTGGTCAAGACACACAAAACTGCATTGCTGACTGTGAGATGCTGCGCTTGACAAGGAGTCTCTGGAAGGCCTTTTTGTTGTGTGTATGGTCGTGTTTGTGTATCTGAATATATTTTTAACTACTAATGTTGGAAGGTTGATATGTAGATGCTATCTTGAGTCTTGAGGGGGACATAAAACTTGGATATTCCAGGTGACGTAAAGAAGAAAAGGTACAACTCCATTCTTCCATACGGTGCCTTTCAGTGCATTCACAAATGAGCACAGAAACAACAGCCTTTCTTATCTGTCAGTTAATGTTCTGGAATTTTCAAAGAAACGTATCTTCAGATGACGTGTTATAAATTAGGTTTTACTTTCTTGTACTTGGTGTAATTATTGAATCATAGTTCATCTTGTGGAGGACGGCATACAGGTGGAGAGGTGTTACATGTACTGTTCGTGTACAGAAGTTGCACGCACACCGGTTCCTTCTCTGGAATGTATGGGTTGTCTCTGTGGCATCGACCTAACTCGCTGCCAGTGTTTCTTATGGTCGTGCTAACGAAGGCAAACTCTGCAGTGGTCAAGCTGGTAACTGTGTTGCACTCTGCTGTAAACCCATATGTTACAAAGGAAAGGTAGACCTGAAGTGATGTCTGTGTGAAAACAGAGAAGGAAGTTACCATCTCTGAACTGACAAAAGCTGCTTAATTTCTTCCTCCACCCTTCAAAAATTACTCAGAAGGAATTTAGTTAATTCAGCGTAATACATTCAAATCATGTAAATTGTTACCTTCTAGAGTGACTTTTAAACCTGGATTGAGACAATGTTTTCTTTTTAACTCTTAATTAGTATATGCTTGTATTGGGTTTTGTGGCAAGGTTTTGGTAGAAGGGGGCTGCAGGGGTGGCTTCTGTGAGATGATTCCAGAAGCTGCCCCGTATTGGCCAGAGCCTGTTCCAGCTGGCTCCGAGATGGACCCACCGCTGGCCAAAGCTGAGCCCATCAGCGACGTTGGTAGTGCCTCTGCGATAACGATTTTAAGAAGGGGTAAAAACTGCTGCGCAACAGCAGCTTAGAGAAAGGAGTGAGAATATGTGAGAGAAGCAGCCCTGCAGACATCAAGGTCAGTGAAGAAGGAGGGGGAGGAGGTGCTCCAGGCACCGGAGCAGAGATTCCCCTGCAGCCCATGGTGAAGACCATGGTGATGCAGGTTGTCCACCTGAAGCCTATGGAGGTCCACAGTGGAGCAGGTGGATGTGCCCTGGAGGACGCTGCAGCATGTGGAGAGCCCATGCTGGAGCAGGCGCCTGGCAGGATCTGTGGCCCCGTGGTGAGGAACCCACGCTGCAGCAGTCCCGTTCCTGAAGGACTGCACCTTGTGGAAAGGACCCATGCTGGGGCAGTTCTTGAAGAACTGCAGCCCGTGGGAAGGACCCATGTTGGAGAGGTTTGTGGAGGACTGTCTCCTGTGGGTGGGACCCCACGCTGGAGCAGGGGAAGAACATGAGGAGGAAGGAGCGGCAGAGATGAAGCGTTATGAACTGACCACAATCCCCATTGCCTATCTCCCTGTGCTGCTCGGGGGGAGGAGGTAGAAGAGTTGGGAGTGAAGTTGAGCCTGGGAAGAAGGAAGAGGGGTGGGAGGAAGGTGGGTTTAGTTTTGTTTTTCTTTCTTTCTATCCTACTCTGTTATTTATTGTCAATAAATTAAATAAATCTTCCCTAAGTTGAGTGTTTCGGATGGTAATTGGTGAATGATCTCCCTGTCCTTATCTCAGCCCACAAGCTTTTCATCTTACTTTCTCCCTCACCTTGCTGAGGAGGGGGAGTGAGAGAGTGGCTGGGTGGGTGTCTGATCAACACACCACAATGCCAAAATAGAACTGCGCAGTGCATTCATGTAGACGTTTTCTCCTCTGAGCATAAAATGATAATGTTAGAAGATGACTTTTTGAAACGAGTTTGGGAAGATCAGAAGCAGGTAATTCAACAGTTCTCATCTGAAATGCAGTAGTCATCTGTTGAATCAGTTATGTGGATATAGTTATTTCCTTAGGCTGAAGAGGTGTCTACTAATGAATCCATTGTGGTGGTGCAAACTAATATTTGTTACTTCGATCTAAACCACTTACTGGCAAAAGTAGATTTATTCATTATGCTGTTAACCCTAATTTCATTGGGGTTGAAAGCTTAGGCAAAGGAATCACCAAGGAAGGTGGTTGGATGGGGCTGTTCAAAATTCTTGAATCTCTGGTAAATAGTGAAGAGCTAGATTTAGAAATGATTGCTGTATTGAGCAAGAAGACATCATGCTGGCGCCAAGCTGTCTGTGGCTGCCCTTTCCTTTGGGATCCTTGCCTGCAGACCTTTGGTTCTGTGTGGTGTTTGTGGTTTCATTCATGAACTGGGGGTGATGGTAGGCAGGAGAAGCTGGCAACTGAGCTTCCTTTGCAGTGCTAGGCGTTCTTGTGATAGGATGATGGCAGTGACAGAGACTGCCATGGTACCACGAACCTCAAAAGAGGTTTTCTGAACTGATAATGTAACTGAGTTCAGATCACTCCTTGTTGATGACAGTTTGTCTTCTCATGCCCTTAAATGGCTTTTTTTGCCAGTTCTGTGTAGCAGCGTTCTCTGCCTTTCCCTTTGTAAATAATTTTTGTAAATAAATGTAAATAAATAAAATTGTGATACTGCCCAAACGGCTTTCTTCAGGTATTTCACTGTGAAATGCCTAAAAAAACTCCATTGTGCTCTTGGGAACAGCTGTTTTCTCATATCTAGATACAGTTTTTTAGCTTCATAAGATCAAGAATAGAACACATGATCTTATTTTCCTGTTTCTTATTGATACTTAGAAAACACTGTGCTTTTGTAAGTGGACCAGAACAGCATATGTCAACTCTTTTGAGAGACTGACACCTGTGAAAGCTATGGTACTGACCTTGAATTAGCCAGGAATTATAAGGAAACAGTGTTCAGTCTGTTCAGAATATACAGCAGTACAGGCGTGTTAAATAGTGGAATTACAACAAAGAAACAACTTCCCCGGTGACAAGCTGAAATGGCACATCAAAATGCAGGACAGTTTCAGTCTCCTCCTGTGTGTCTTCCTCTGAACTATCACACTGTGCTACAGGATCTGGAGACCGAGAGATGCATCAGAAGGCTGGGAGGAGGTGAGTGGAAATGTGAGGAAGCAGGAAGATGGCCGTGTCACAGGTAGTGTCCGTTTCTGCAGGTAACTAAGAGTGTCTAAGAAAAATCTAGCCTTTTTAAGGAAGCTTTTTGTTGCTCCTTTCAAAGATGCTCTTTGCAGCTGGCAGGCTGTGCTGCTATTGTTTATTAATGAGTTGGTGTTGCCGTAGGTTGGACTATCTATTTGCAGTACCTTTCAGATGATGAGAAAATACAAAGCCATATGCTAATCTCTTCTCTGGAGGGCTGATGCAACCAGCAGCAGCTTTTGCAGTGTAGTTTATCCTCTGATTCTTAGACAAGTTGTAACTCATCCTCCCTGACAATAGGGAGATAAACTGTGTGAGTTGAACTATATATAAAACCTGGCTAAGGAGACATGTCAAATGAGATGCTGTACGCTCAACTGTCAGTCATCAAAGTCATTAGTTGCAGGTACTTGTCAGACACGCACAAAAAATGCCTTTCATGGCTGGCACTCACCGTATTGTTGCATGCATGAAAGCAATGTAACACTGGAGTCTACTTTGTTGTATGGGGCAAATCCAGAAATCATTTTAACTACTGTTAACTAAAATTCCACCATATGTTCAGTTTGAAAACACTCTCAGAGCAGACAACGCACATCGTTGGTGTTTCAAAGTGACAAAACTTCCTGAAGATGTCAAAGAAAGTGAAGACTTCCATTTCTTCCTGCCTCTACCCTCCCACCATCCTGCTGGCTTGTTAAAAAACCAGCATAACTGACAGTAGAAAGTATTTTCTAAAATAACACTTGTATCACTGACTGGTATCTAGATTTATGTTTGTACTTCAGGCTTCAGGGAAGCTTTTTATGAGATGTATTATTTCAAGCACAATGGTTAAGCACAGTACAAGTGTATTGTAACGTTTTGTAAAATGTAATTTAAGCTGAGAGGCAAACAGTTATTAATATTATATTGGCATGCTCTCAAGTTTTGGCTCTATGCCAGGGATTCCTGCAGGCTTGGTACCTAGAATATCAAATGCATTTAAATACAGGTTGTTGGGAATGGGTTTTGAGGTGCAAGTAATAAATTGTCCTTTGTTTATCTGATAAGGAAAAAACAAGTACCTAGTCTAAAGTTTTCAGTAGTGTATTTGTATGTGAGATTTCTTCTGATATCATTCTACTGAATAGTATAGTTGAAGCAGCTTTTGTTGTTGGTTTTAGTAACACAAAATGAGTTACTTTGCAAACTTTTTAAAAGCTTCTTTAGGGGAAACTTGAGGTTGCATTTAATTTTTTTTGTTTGCTTGACTATGTATGTTTGACTTCTTGACAGTGGCTAGGGATTGCAGTGTAATCTAAACTGTCCTTTAGTATTGGAATAGTAACAATTTTAAATAGATCATTATTCAGAGTTGTTTTTTTTTCACACTATTTTATACCGAGTTAACTTTTTTTTAAAGAAACGAGAGAAAAGTTTTTGATTCTGCAGTAGTTTCGGTGCAAGTGTACTTAAATACTTGCCTTGTCCCATCTTGCTGCAGCTGAAGTATTAGAGCAGCGTGGTTTGGTGGAAGAGGGGGCTGTAAGTCGACATAGTACTATCAATGCTAATCATTCAAGAAATAGAAAGAAACCATATGAAGAAATTTTTACTATTAAAAGTAGTAGAAATATGTGCTAATAAAACCTGGATTCCTACGGAAAAATCTATAGTGTCCCTTCTCCTGGTGTGTGATTGTGTTGCCAGCTGTCCCTTGTGTTTCCCACCTGCCTGGCTGGGTAGATGGCAGCACCGGTGCTTCATTCATAGCTGTGTGTGCAAACTGGCCAGCTGGCTGGTTTGGATTTTGGGTGTTTCGTGTTGTTTAAGAGAATAAGGGAATTAATACTGACTCCGTGAGAAGTAGTCCTTATAAATTTGGCTTATTCTGTAACCAGACACCAACAAAAAATGTGGGAATTCAGTATCTAATGTCCTCTTTGTTAAATTTGGTTGGAGTTGACAGAGGGACTCTGAGATTAATAACTAATGGGAGATTAATAAACAGCCCGTGTAATTGTAAATTGTAAGTCTTTTTTCCTAGAATTTCAAAACACTTGCACGTCATCTTCCCAACTAGGTATTTTTAATTCTGATGCTTAATATGGAAGGCTTAGTTTTAGAAATTTAAGCCTTATCTTCATCTGCATATATGAGGAATATTTTACTACGTGCCACCATGAAAGTTCGGTTATGTGATCAAGCTCCTCTGCACAGCCCCAAGGGAGCTTGGAGAGGCAGTGTCGGGGGACAAGGAGCCCAAACAGTACCCTGTGGGGCTGCTCCCAGGCCCATCCCTGGAGCGAGCCCATTGCAGGCCCAGAGGAGCACAGAGGCACAGGCAGGAACCCAAGTCAAGGACCCTGAAGAAGGAGCACCCTGTCCAGGCCCCTGCCAGGGCAGTCCCAGCAGAGCCTTTGCCCAGTGTCCCAGTGTGACCCATCACAGGTGAGTCGCAGAGCAGCTCTGTCAGACTAAGGGGGTTGCTGCTTACTGCTGGGACACATGGGCTGCAGGGAAAACAGTTTGGGATCTCACAGGACTTATTACAAGATGCTTAGGGGACGAACCAAAGGTGGGGCAAAGGAGGGGTTTAGGGGATTTGCGGAGGAACATGTGTGGAAATATAGAGGAGTAAAGGGGATGAAAAGGGCCAGTTACGTGTAGGCAATTGGCTGGTCACTGTGCTTGCCTGGCCATGCCCTGCACCTGATCGGTGCCGTCTGTCCTGCTCCTAATTCCTTCCCGGTTCTGTCCTGGGTGAGGGTTCTCTGTGGTTGGTGTGAGTGCAGCCATGAGGGTCAGGCCACAGGGTGGAGGGTCCCTGGGGCACTGACTGGAGCAAGTGCGGGTGTGCGAGTGTCTGATGGCCAGTGAAGACCAACGTGGATGAACTGGTGAGGTGCCCTGGGACCAAAGGGGTGCACAGGTCCCTGAGGGCAGCTCTGGGTGTGAGAGTGCCTTTATCTATAGGGGCGAGAACATGGGAGGGTCACCTGTGGGACTAGGGGAGTCCTGGTTGGCTCTGTGTACCTGTGACAGTCTGCACTAGCAACTGGAGCCAGGCTGTGGCCTTGGGGGCTCATATGCCTGCAGGCTGGGGATGGGGAGATTGGGACCCAGGGGACAGCTGCTGGGAGGGCCAGCTGCTGGAGGGGTCCACCTCGTATGCCTGAAGGTATGTTCTCCCAGGTGGACTTCCATCCTGCCCCGCCAGAGAGAGGAGCAGGACGAGGCCTCTGCTGCTGCCTGTGTTTGTGTGAGCGCTGAGTGTCTCTGGTAGCATACGTGGGTGCTCTGTGCATTTGTGCCTGCTGGGAATGCGTCTTCTTCCGCTCTCCTTCTGGGACCTGGGGACGTTTAGCAGCAGCAGCATCATGTCTCTTGGGCTGTTGGATCTGCTGTAGTATGTTTTCCTCTAGCAGTGAAGAGGCAAGTTAAGTATTTAAATATCTACTGAGCACACTTCTTATTCAAAGGTTAATTATCTTTTTAAGTGTATAATCAAAATGTTAGGGAGAAAATGCTTCCTTATTCATTTTTACCAAATCAATCTTACATTAAAAAAATTCATAGTTCTCTCCTAAAACTCTTCTGAAAATACCAAAGCAAGCTGTAAAATTGAAAGCCAGAGAGGTAAGTGTATATAAAACTACGCCTCCAGTAACTTGTGGTTTAGTGCCTTCCCCAGGTAGAGGTGGCATTTGAATATTTAATAACTCTCAATTGATTTTTCTTCCCTGAATCTATGTAATGGCTGTTGAATTCACATGTACTTGCCTGTGGCAAGGAGTTCTGTAGCTTTACTGTGCTGTGGGAAGGAGTGTTTCTTTGGTTCTGACCCTGCTGGTTTCATTTCGTAGCCCTTAGTCCAGGGACAGGCAGAACGGTTGTTTTCCAGTCAGAATTTCATAGATTTTTTTTTTTGTTGCTTGCCCTTAAAATTTTCCTGTCTCTGACTATTTGTATTTATAGTAAAACTACTTGTAGCTAAACAATTTGGTATAGTTTCTTTTCACTTGTGGTCATTTGTTTGATTATAGAACTAAGCTGTTCCCTTTCCCACTGCTCTCCAAAAGGCCACTGGACTTGATGTCTACTGTTTGTACCACTGATGCCTCCCCTCAGTCCCACTGACTGGATCTGATTCAGTGGAAGATTTCATCTAACATTCCCTTGGTGCCCAGGATGTTAACTGGAACTGGCTATGAGCCTCACAAAGGCTACAGAGACTGGCTACTGAAATCACTCACTACTCAGTTGGGAGCGTCTCTGTCCTTCATCCCAGTAGGCATTTGCACACAGTGTGATGGGATGCCACCTGTCACGTGCTGGAGATGTTGGGTCATTTGACAGGGGAATGATGGGGATGTGCAGCCCACGGGTGGTTCAAGGGAGTCTTTATGGCCAGCTGTTGCTGAAAGGTGAGGTATCACCAAAGCAGGAGGGGAAGACAGACCGAATGTCCGTATCCAGAAATAAGTCACTCGTATATATTTTGATGTTGAATTAGACACATTGCATATATTTAGTAACCTGAAGCAGTTGATTATCTCACTGAGTGTGGTGTGTGCATAGTATGCAATATATACGACCCCAATCTAGTTTTATAATTTTCAATTGATCTTGTACAAGATCTCAACTTCACTGTGGGGTCTGTCTTTGTTGATTCTGGTTTGAGGAATTCAGCCTTTATGGTGTAGTAAAAGTACCAAACCAAATGAATGTTATTGGAAGAAAAACTGGGGTTTATCTTGTTTCAGGTGCACAAAGGATGCAATCACTTTTGTTGACTGTAAGCAAGGACTCTCTCTGAACGCTGAATCCCAAATCATGGGTCAAAACAACAACTCTTGCCTGTTTTCTCTGGTTCAAATACATATTGCTGCCTGGGCAGAAATACCTTGGACCATCCCTGTAACCATCTTCTTTTCTGGAGTCCAGCTCAATCTTTTTGCTGATGTGAAGTCCTGTCCTCATGCAGTTTGGCGTTTTCCACCTCCAGTCTTCTCTGGATGTTGGTTCAAACGCGTTACTACATAGTCTTCTGAAGCACACCACCTCCTGGGATTGGCTTGATAAAGGCAATGCATGAGCTCCCAGGTGGTTTATGTTTTCTACAGTGCGTTTCCTAAAATGAACTAAAGCAGTGCACACACTGGGAACTGCTTGGGTGCTTGTGAACAGCTTGCTTCTGATGACCCTTGAAGCTGGAGCCATCTCTGCTGGGCCCTGTGCTTTCTGCAGTGAAGGTACAAGTGGAATGATTTTGTTCTTGGTTGCAGATGGGGCACAGCAAAGTGCTCCTGTGTTAGCTGCCTTTGTAGGTGGTGGTGGTTATGGTTCAGCACTGCTGCATTTTGGAAAGTCACTGTAGTTAATACCACGGTGTCCTGCAGTTCTAGTCCTTAGGGAAAGGAGATCCCTTGGCTTTCCTGGTATGGTGGGTGCCTGGTTTTTTCCAGGGTGTCTGCTGGTGAGCTGTAGCATTGTACACTATGCGGATCAGCCCTGCATGTAGCCGTACTGTTGTGAAATGGTTCCTTGGAGCCATCACTCCTAACTGGGGAGTGAAGTGAAAAGGAAGTCAACCAACATCCAGGCTGCCCAAGAGCACACTGATGCTGTAGTGGTGGGTCTCTAAATGGAGCGAGAGAGAGAGTTTCTTTGTTGCTCTGGCAACTGTTGCCCCCACCCGCCCCCGCGCCATGTCCTCCTCCTCTTCCTCCTCCTCCTCCTCCTCTCTCCAAATTCCCCCTAGATCCTGTATTTTAGTCCCATGAAGCCAAGGGTAGAGTGTTACCTCTGGCGTAACACCTAGCCCATCTCAGAGGCAAGCAAAAGAAGATAAATGAAGAATTGTTTGGCAGTCCCCTCTCAGCTTTCCAGAGACGCCTGTCTGGAGGGCAGCTTTCCTTACAGAGGAGATCACCCCTGCATGGTGCTTGCTGGAACAAAGAAGGGCATGTGTTTAACCAGATGTGCAGGAGCAGCAAAGGCAGACAGCGACATAAGCAGCACTGCTCACAAAGCAGCCCTGGCCTCTGCCGCATTCCAGACACTTCCTGCCAGGACTTGTGGCTCTTGTCACAGGCTCCGCATCTTCCTTTTGTCCTGCTGCCTGAGGTCAGTGAGTTTTAGGGTCTGCTCTTTTGTTCCTCCCACCTCCTACAACCACCAGGAAACATTTCCTCACTTTCCCTTGTGTTACACTTCTCTTAGAGAAAATGTGTAGAAATGAAAACTGTGCAATTCCAAAGTTTGTCTTGTTTAACTTTTTTTTTGTTTGAAAATGTTGTCTTATTTTTACTGTTGAATACACATTGGTAGTGAAAGATAAATAAAATCACCTATTATCTGTATTCCTATTTCTTATTGGGAAAAAGCGTCAAACTCAAATTCTTCTGTTTTATTACATAACTTCATTTATAGAGATAAGGAAGACTGTGACACAGTACTTAATTAAATCTCATTACGGTGCTTATTTCAGGCATTCAGGCATCATAGCCTTACTGCTGCCAAATTAGAGGATTTTTGATGCCGTGGTAAGCGTGGACCCTCACCATTGCCAGAAGGCATAGAGTGTAATTTATTTATTTCTTCTTTTTAAAATACACAGGAACCAATTGCAGTTGGAGGCAACAGATTTGTGCCAGCAGAAGGTTCGGCTTTTTGGTGTTTAGGTAAAACTGTGGTTCTTTGCAAGCCTGTCTCCTTTGGAGAGCGGCAAGGTTCTTTGTCCAGTGGACTAGGTGGTGAAATCTTTCTCCAGCAAAGACCTGCAAAGTGTATGTCGTGTGCCTTAGAGAAGGAGGAGGTGGGTGAATGCCAGCTGCTTCTCGGCTGGGGAACAGCAGCTGCTCTTACATTAGCTCCAGCCTGGCAGCTGAGGCAGGCAGGGGCTGTTTTGTGAGATTTTTTTGGTGACCTAAATGGCTTTAATCTTTGTGCTTTTATGTTAGTTTGCCACTTCTTCTGGCATGAAGTCAGATCTCTTTGCCTACTATAGTACCAATTCCCTTAATTTTATGTAGCCTGATGTTAGTCCAAGTGCAGCAAAAGCTGCAAACTTAAGCAGGTCCCTTTGTTTGTCCAGGTTGCCCCTAAGGGATTTCATAAGGAATCAGAAAATGGTAGCTGTTTATCACACAGTAGTGTCCATAGTAGCCTCAAGACAGGCTAAAAATGGAGAGTATCTGCATCTAAGACCTTCCTACCTGATAGCTGTCTGTATGCAAAACTTTGTTATTTAGTGACAAGAAGTGTTACAGAGCACAATTGCTCTGCCCATCCCTTCCCTAGCTATTGGAGACACTGTCAAGTTTTGACTGAGGAGACTAGTATTTTAAGTTCAACAAGGTTTATAGCTCTGGGCCTAACAGAAAAGGGGGGCTTAGCTTTGGACCCTCGCTGGATGTAGAACCCATCATGTGTTCAGCTCGTGCTTGTTCTGCTCTGCCAGTGGATGGTGTGACTGGGAAACCTCGCTCAGCCCCAGGCCCAGCCTGAGCTGCCTCTGGCACCTCGGGGGATTCGCCGTGATGGGGTGCGTCTGGGGAGCAAGTGGGGTTATTGTGCAGGGAGCGAAGGCACACAGAGCGTGTGTTAACTTCGTTTCCCAGTGAGAAACCTAATCTCATGCTGCTTGCAGAATAACTTCTGAACTAGTTCAAAAGATATGTATCCTTTATAAAAAAGGATCAAGAACCCTTCCACTTTCCCTTGACATGTTAATGGTGATAATCCAAGGCTGGGGAACATTGCAGATGTACTTTCTAGTTTGAGCTGAGTTGCTGCTGGAAGCCCATGGATCTTCTGAATTCTACTTGGTACCAGCTGTAAGCTGCCTGCTTACATATGGATAAGTGTGTAAATCCATCAGTGACCTTCTATGTATTGCTTGGCTTTTTGACCTTTACTAGCACGGTCTTGCAGCAGTATGTGTCTCAAAGATGGTAGTCCCCAGTGTGACCTGCCTCCCTTACTGCCTTTTGCCTTGCAGCAAGGGAGAGCGCAAGGCTTTGAGCTGCTGCAGGCTGTGTGGTTCTGCAGGCTGAGGGAGCCTTTGTGGCCATGTGCTGCTGTTGCTCCATGCCTGTGATCTTGGGAGTTGCTCTTTGCATTTCTGAGGTTTCACTTTTTCTGCTGATCCTTCCAAGTTAATAGTTAATCTGTGTCCATCCAGGGGAACAAAATTGCAAAAAATTAACAATCTACATTAACAGTTGTACCTATTTTCCACTGAATGAATGCGTGCACTTGGCAGCCACTGTCTCTGGCCTGAGCACCTTCTGAGCAAAGTTGTCATGTAAAGTGAAACACGTGCGGAGAGTTTGAAATACAAACATTATTTCTGAGCAAACTTTTCTTTGCTGGTCAAACGTGACTATGGGAAGCTTTGTATGCAGTTTACTCATATAGCTTGTGACTGTGCAGATAGGCAGATAAAGCATATGGTTTGTTCACAGTGTGTGCATTTGAGGACAGAATTTCTAAATTGGCAGACTCACATTTGATGCCTCTTCAAAAGTATAATTCTTTCTGTGTGACCTTTTATTGTAGCTGCTATACAGTCTTCTTGTGTCACGATACTGTGGTATTGCTACTGAAAAACAAACGTGAACACAAAAATGTGTGTGTCTCTGCCCAATACACGCAACCTTTCTCTTCCTCGAATCTTATACTTTGTTGATTTGTCATGAGAAAAAGTAGAGATATCACTGAAGGTCACCTATTTAGTGTTAAGGTGAGTCTACTAAGATTTGACTTATGTTCTGTTAATGGAAATTTAAGAAAAAAACACCCCTGAGTTTGTCTAGTTGTCTTGTTGAGTAGTACATCATTTTGTCAAAAGCTTCCCATAACTTCCTTATTGACCAAGAAAGTTCATAAGAAATAGCAAGTATGGAGACAGCTCTTAACATTGGCAAACTTTTCTATCTTTCTACCATTTTATTTATTTCGTGGGAAAAACAGAGGACTTTCAGTGCATCCCAGCTGATAAACTATAGTGAATAAGAAAATTGTATTGCACTTCTGATAGCTAAAGGTGGCAGTTTGAGATAAGAGCTGACCACTTGTTCCAGTGCAGAAGTCTCTCCCTTCTTTCCCAATAACTCTCTTTTGTATGTTTCTATGTGAAAAGCAGATACTTGAATGACAGTTCTGCACAGTAGCTGAGAAACTGTGAAGAAAGTCATTTGCAGAAGGTGAAGCTTGATTAAATGAGATGAGAAAGTTCAGATTTTTCAGTGGGAGGTTATCTAATGACGTGAGCAATTTATCAAAGGTTGCAGTAGATTATTCACAATTAGATTTTTTTAAAAACCAGGATTAAATGTTTTACTAAAGAGTGTGTTTTAGTTTGGACAGGAGCTAATGGAGGTGAAATCACCTGCGTTAGTCAGTTTGCAGCCTGTGACATGTCTGATGCTGAGGTGGCTGTAATACTAGGTCAGCGCCATGGCAGAACCTGTATTTTCTTCCTCACCCTTCTCTGCAAGATTGCCAGCTTTGATACAGTACCAATGTGGCAGCGGTAAATTAAGATCAGTTATTGTTCATCTGTCTTTCAGCCATCATCTTTCATTTTTAAACCCAGTTTCACTGTGGTCTGAATAGGACTTGAGCCATTTTTAATATTATAGTTTCTTCTGTTTTGTTTTATAGGATCATGGATTTTCCAGGACACTTTGAGCAAATCTTTCAGCAGCTCAACTACCAGAGGCTTCATGGCCAACTTTGCGACTGTGTCATTGTGGTGGGAAACAGGCACTTCAAAGCCCATCGCTCTGTTTTGGCAGCATGTAGCACACATTTCCGAGCTCTGTTTACCGTAGCAGAAGGAGATCAGACTATGAATATGATTCAGCTGGACAGTGAAGTGGTGACAGCAGAAGCTTTTGCTGCTCTGATAGACATGATGTATACTTCCACACTAATGCTTGGGGAGAGCAACGTTATGGATGTCTTGCTGGCTGCTTCTCACTTACATTTGAACTCTGTTGTTAAAGCATGCAAACACTACCTTACTACCAGGACGCTGCCGATGTCTCCACCAAGTGATAGAGTTCAAGAGCAAAATGCGCGCATGCAGAGGTCTTTCATGCTCCAGCAGCTTGGACTGAGCATCGTGAGCTCTGCATTAAATTCCACTCAGAGCACAGAGGAACAACCAAATACTATGAGCTCCTCGATGAGAAGTAACATTGAGCAGCGCACTACTTTTCCTATCCGTCGTCTTCACAAACGTAAACAGTCTTCTGAAGATCGGGCCAGACAGCGCATCAGGCCTACCATGGATGAGTCTGTTTCTGATGTGACTGCAGAGAGCGGGCAGTCAGTAGTTCATTCACGGGAAGATTTCTTCTCGCCTGATTCACTGAAAATTGTGGACAACTCTAAGGCCGATGCTGTTGCTGATAACCAGGAGGATAATACTATTATGTTTGATCAGTCTTTCAGTGCTCAGGAAGACGCTCAAGTGCCCAGTCAGTCTGACAACAGCGGAGGAAACATTTCACAGATGTCCATGGCATCCCAGGCAACGCAGGTCGAAACCAGCTTTGACCAGGAGGCTGCTTCTGAGAAGAACAACTTCCCATGTGAAAATCCAGAGGTCAGTCTGAATGAAAAAGAGCACATGAGGGTGGTGGTGAAGTCTGAGCCCTTGAGTTCCCCAGAGCCCCAAGACGAGGTGAGTGATGTCACTTCCCAAGCAGAGGGCAGCGAGTCTGTTGAAGTGGAAGGAGGAGTAGTGAGCGCAGAGAAGATAGAACTGAGTCCCGAGAGCAGTGATCGTAGCTTTTCTGACCCACAGTCCAGTACTGATAGGGTGGGAGACATCCATATTATGGAGGTGTCAAATAACCTAGAACACAAGTCTGCTTTCAGTATCTCAAATTTTCTAAATAAAAGCAGAGGTGGTGGCTTTGGTGCTAGTCAAAACAGCGATGACAACATTCCAAATACCACCAGTGACTGCAGAATGGACAGTGATGCCTCTTATCTGATGAGTCCAGAATCGGGGCCTGCTGGTGGCCATTCATCCGCCACTGTCTCTCATGTCGAGAATCCATTCAGTGAGCCTGCAGACTCTCATTTTGTAAGACCAATGCAGGATGTGATGGGTCTCCCCTGTGTACAGACTTCTGGGTACCGGGCAGCAGAACAGTTCAGTATGGATTTTCCACGGTCGGGCTTGGGCTTGCACTCCCTGTCAAGGGCAATGATGGGCTCAGTAAGAGGTGGAGCAAGCAGCTTTCCTGGCTACCGCCGCATAGCCCCCAAAATGCCTGTGGTGACCTCTGTCAGGAGCTCCCAGCTGCAAGATAACTCATCTGGTTCCCAGCTGATCATGAATGGGACCACTTCTTTTGAAAACGGGCATCCATCGCAACCTGGTCCACCACAGCTGACGAGGGCATCTGCAGATGTCCTTTCAAAATGCAAGAAGGCCTTATCTGAGCACAACGTCTTGGTTGTAGAAGGTGCGCGCAAGTATGCATGCAAGATCTGCTGCAAGACGTTTTTGACCTTGACAGACTGCAAGAAACACATCCGTGTGCACACAGGAGAAAAGCCTTATGCCTGCCTGAAGTGTGGCAAGCGGTTCAGCCAGTCCAGCCACCTGTATAAACACTCCAAGACAACCTGCCTGAGGTGGCAGAGCAGCAATCTGCCTAGCACTTTGCTTTAACCTTCTCCACCCTGGGCCTGAAGGAGAGTGCCAGTGCAGATGTCTAGCTCCCTGAAGCACTGCAGGAACATGAACATTATTTTCTTCAAGGCTGCAGGCTCAGAGGCTGCTCTTGTTGGTCAGTGAACATTTACGTGTGATTGTGCCACACACACAAAAGTCTTGGTTCTGTCAATTGGGGATATTACTGTACCTACCTCACAGGGGTGTTGTGAGGCTTAAACAGCTGTAAGCAAAGAACTTAGAGATCCTCAGAAGTCACACTGTAGATGTGTGAAGCATTACTATCATGTACGTTCAGGCCTTGGGCTGACAGGGATACAATCCCTAAAGCTAAGCAGTTCCTTTGCAGGGCAGAGGGGTGAGAGCGTAGTTATCTCATGAAGTAGCACGTTACAAGAATGAGAAACTGAAGTGCAAATTTCCTTTTTTTTTTTCCCTAAAGTATTTTGTAAAAGTGAAAACATTTAAATAAATTACCTGTAAAATAAGTTGCTGCATTATGTATGGACAGTAATGCAAGAGTTGTTTACTGTAACTAACGCAGACTGAGTATCTTTAGAAGAGAAAACCAACTTTGGACGCACCTGTCTGACATAATGCTTTAAAATACGCTAATTATAAAAATAGTTCTAGGGTTATGAATGTATGTTTGGCTGTTTTGTAGTAAAGGACACTGTGTAATGAAGGTGCTTAAATTAAATCCAAGACAAGTAACTTTTGGATTGCCAGATGTATATATACTTTGAATACAGCAAGATCTGGATGTTTGACTGATTTTTTTTTTTTCTGTAGAAACTTGTATTAAGTGATAAGTGAAGTACTGTTTCTTGTTCATGCTATTCTTAGCAGTATTTTAACCAATTTGTATCTCCTATGTTAAAATTCTGTATACACAGAAGTCTGAAAAGAGCTTGTCTTTGTCTGCTTTGTTATTTTGAAGGAGAGAGATAATTTGTGATGGCTTTTTTTACTGTGTAAGATAGGCTCTTGCTGTTTCCAGATGCTGATAGTCAATCTGATCCCCATTGTTGTGTAAGCATATTGTCCTTTTCTGACACTGCTATCTTCAGGCTTTAATTTCCTCCTCTGTATGCTTACTTTCCTTCACAACTATGGATTGTTCCTCAGATCAAACCAGTCAGGAATGATCCTCATTTGCCATATTTATTTATGTCTCTCTATAAAATGTAGTTGTCAAATCCAGTCCTTCCACTTAAAGTAGTGTCATAAGTGTACTTTTCCACATAAATTTAAAAAAGCTAACATAAATTTAATTTAAAAAATAGCACTGTACACTTTGTATAGCAGAAATTCAGTGATTGTTATTCTTCAAGTGAATCGTGTAAATCTTGTTTTAATTTCCTCCTCTCTGATACCATTGTAACTAATACTGTCTGCAGTCTTTTTTTGTTAAAGACGCACATAAACTAACTACTGGCGTTCAGCATATTAGGTTTCTAAATAAAATTTTGGAGCACTTCTGCTGATAAATGTTGCTCTACCATATAGGAGCTGGGTCAGGGCTACAGCAGGTCCATTCTGCTCAGGAGAGACAGAGGATTTGCATTTCCTGGTATCTAAGTCACAGAGCAACAGCTTTCCGTTAATATAAAAAAAAATTTGCAAACCTTCCCCTCTTTATTTTATTCCAGATAGCAAATGTATCCTGTGTGATGATATTCAGCAGTTTTATGGAGTTTGTGCTACCTAATAGTTAGCCTTCTTAAACATCTTGGACTTACGTTTGGATAAACTGAAATAAAATCCTAATCCACAGTCCTGTAGGTCATTTAGCAGGATGAACTATCAAAACTGTTGAAGCACAGAAACCAAACAGTCATTGTCAGACCAAAGGAAACGTGGAAATCTTTCTGTACTTGGCTTTATGTAAAACAGTAGTCCGCTAATGAAGAAATGCGTTTTCATCTCTAATTACACAGCTTCACATTAAAAAAAAAATTGCCAAATGTCTGTCAATGTGTCATTTGCACCTTGAACATCAAAGGTAAACAGGAACATGGAAACATAGTGAATGATTGGATTAATTCCTTTAAAATGCTAAGATTTTATTACAGGATTTATCTAATGGTCATATTTCTGCCTCTTGATTTTATAAGCATTAAGGAAATGTGCTGCATTTTTTTTAAAGCATTAGGATATGCCACATTTTGTTTGATAATAATTTTGATATCAGGAGACTAACAGCATTGAGCTATACTAAACAATCTCACTGAAACATCAATAAAATGCAGTATTTTGTACTTTAATACTTGTGTTGCCTTATTAGTAATGTTGATTGTTTCAACTTCCTTGCATTTCTAGTGTTTTGTTTTTTTACATTTTCTATCTGTTTTCTATAGCACATTTGAATTCTTATGATGCATAGGAATAAAACATCTATGTGACTAAGGACATTAGAGTAATTAAGAACTAATATGAGCAGATAAACACATTTACCTGTACTTTTGAACTGTTTTTATAAAAATTTTAATGTCATTGTGAAATATCAGACCTTGTGCAGGAGGACTTCTGTCTCTTTAAGAAAAAATTCAACGTGGAGCATTTTTGGAGGTAGCAACTTTAAATTTCATTATTCATTGACATCTAGTGCATCTGGAGGAGCACACTGCAAACCCAGGAGCCTGTGGCCAGCTTGTTGCTTTCCTAGTCTTCCAGTATGAAGCAATATCTCAGAATGGTATCTCCACTTAGCTATCCCCGACTCTAAAATCAGAGTACCTCATCTGAAAGCCTGGTAACATTGTCAAAGAGCTTATCACCCTGACTTTTGTTCAAAATTTTAACTTTACAAATGCTACAGCGAGATCTCATGTGAAGATGTTAGTATGTTAGTATTATGAAACATCTGAAAATAAACCCTACATTTTGTGCTGCTGTGTCTGACTTGATTTACTTGTTTATGTTATCCTGGTGTCTTTGCCAACAGCATATAATGGATTGACTAAACAAGTAATGCTTGTGTGTTAGCTGATCGGGCTCTTTTTGTTACTAGATCACTTGGCAGCGCAAAATAATCTGATTGAAATGTAGGCACACAGGTAGGCATTTTTGTCAAATGAGGCCAAGTACATAGTGCTGCCCTTGGCTGGCCTGCTTCTTCGTGCTGAGGCTTTGCCAATTTTGAGAGGACATGTAATATCTAATCAACAAGAAGTGGGTCCATATCTGAGACAGTATAAAGTCTTGAAGGACTGCATTGTCCCATCAACACTTTGTGAGCTAGTGTGAACCAGCAGAGTGCAGCTGGACTTCCCTGTAGTGGCTTTGATCAGGCTCAGGGTGGTTTAGTGTCTCATGGAGCCACTGTGTCAGCGTGGTGGGCTGTCTTCTGGCTCGCTTTCTGCTCTGGAAGTGACATTAAAGATGTTTCATGCAGAGCATTTGAGATGCCCTGCGGCTGGCTGACCTACTTGCAGGGATTCTTGCTCCTGCCACAGCCGGATGGGAAGGGGCGCGTTGCCTGCATCTCCCTCATCAGGCGAAGGCTGGGAAGCCTGGGGCTTCTGGGAGCATCCCCACTTGTGCATGGAAATTATTGACATTTTTTTCAGCTGTATCAGTTCCCTGATGAGTTCACTTTGCAACTGCGCATGTGCTTGTGCTGGCAAGGGAGCAAGGATAAGTAATTATTAAGGCTGGGTAATTATTTTTGGTAACAACATCTGAATGCCCATCAGTGACCCAGGTCTGCAGCACAAGGCAACTAACAAAGGCTGGTTTGGTGACTTGCTTAATAAAATCTATTAGTGCTGACGAGACTAAATTGCATGACATGATAGCATAATTCATGTCTTGAATAGACATCAGGGTAGTTAAATAGATTTTGAAAATGCATAAAAGCAGCAGTCTGTAATTTAATGCTATATTGCGCTCTCTTAATTTGTCTCAATAATATATGAAAATAAGTTCAGTCTGGAGCTTCCTATAAAAAGGGATGACTCTGAACTAACATAAGATGTCAGTTGGTAGAAGCCATACATCAATACTACATTTTTGTAACTATGTGTTTGTAGGAGCACATGCTTAGCTGAAGCCTTGTGTTCATGTACACTATGGAACCACTTTGGAAGGCTTGCTGTTCCTGCCAGAGAAAATAGACTGGCAAACTTTTTTGTTGGAAAACCACAGAAGCTAGGCTGTGTGCTCTGTCCTCTGCCGGCTGTCTCTGCAGATGGCTGCTGCAGGTCACTCATGTCAGTGACTTCCAGCAGGGTACTGTAATCTCACTGGGTCAGTCCATGAGCATCTCTTACTCATAATTGAACCTTGTAAAACACTACCAAACCACAAGAATACCTCTGTTCAGGAAGTCCAAGGGAGAGGTCTATCCCTGGCAATAGTTGTTTAAACATCAGTAGATACTTCAAGTGCTGAACTGCTGCAGCGAACACTCACTTCTGTGGCGGTTTTACCACCTTTGCTGCGGTTTTACCACCTTTGCTGCTTATGTGTTAGGTGATGGGTGCCGACTCTTGCAAGCAGCTGAAAAGAGCAAGCATGACACTCGGCTCTGCAGCCACCAGCCTCCTGTCCGGAGGGACAGCGTTCCCATGCCTCTTCCCTACTGTGCTCCAGGCTCTTCCTCCTGCTGCGAGCATGCAGTGAATGAAGAAATCGCTCTGCTGGTGTGAAATGCTGCTTCCCCCACAGCAGGGCGAGTGCAAGTCTCCTTGTTTGCATCAGCACCATCAACCAAATAAACACCAAAACAGGCCACTTGAAAGGCATCTGCAATGTGGTAATTACTCTTTATGCCAGCCTGTAAAGAAATACTTGTTCTTAGCAAAAACTAATTGTAAAAGCCTGTACTTTACTCAGTAACAATTTTGTTCCTGGTAGAATATACTCTTCCTAAGAGCTTAGTATTATGGTTGTTACTGAAATAATGTTAATATCTACGCAACATCTGTAAAATCCATAATCCATTGTCATCGTTGCTCTCTGAATTCCTTGTGGGAAGACGATGCAATGATCTGGAGGCCCAGTACAGCTACTCTGCACTGGGAGCTGCTGCAGCTCACCGCACTGGCTAGCTATTTAGCTGTTGGTGGCACAAAGGTTTGACTAGTGTTTGTTGGTACGAAGTATGTCCAGAACTTACTGAGCAAGAAATCTTGTTAAGTGGTGTTTGCTCTCAGATGGAGACCTGGCAAGGTTTACCTGTGCTTTGCTGTCAGTAGGTTCAGCTCTGACCAGCCACATATAGACTTGCTTAAAAAACTACAGTTCCTTTAAGCAGGGGCAGCGAGATAAGGTTTACATTTTATCATTTACATTTTTTAAAGTATTTTTAGACAGCAAAATCTTTTTGGTAAGGGCATACTGATGATTTCTGTGGCTGGCACACCAAAGTGATCAACATTTGCAGAAGGTGCTCTTCTCCAAGAAATTCCAAGATGTGACCACCTGAAATATGCTTCAGTCACTCCGGCAGCCTTATTTACAAGCTCGTGTCTATTTCTTAAAGTACTCAGGGAATCTAATACAAGTGCTCAGATACCAGTTCATTTACACTTAACTATTTCTCACATCATTAGGAGTCACAATAACCTCTTGAATATTTAGTCAACATCCTTCAGCATTACAGTAACTTCACCAATACCAGAATCTTTAGTGTCAAAACTCAAAAATCACACAGACCAGCTAACTAACCTGATGGACTTGTGCCCATGTAAGACAGCCAATGTTTTCACATCAAAGTAAATCCTTCTGATTTCTGTTATGTCAGTTGGAAACATCCCAGCCAGTTGACATGCTCAGGAGCCCACTCCCTTCCTACCTACCTTTCCTTGGCTACAAGGCTACAAACCTTTCCTTGGTCAGCTGAGGTCTCATTAGAAATTTCCCAAACACTTTCTGCTTCTGATGGCAGGCATACAGTAATCAGCAAGGCTTGTGAATCAAAATGTATTGATAAACATGTCAGATACTCTCTGAGGCATGAAGCAAAGGTCCTCCTTTAACTAGCTAGCATCAATAACTAATTAATGAACATCTTCCAATAGCTATTATTGCTATCAGAGTATGGTTCATTTAACATCAAGAGAAATTCAGCATGAAGAACGCTTGCCATGGGACACAAAGAGAAGTACAGAGGGTACCAGATGAACTTTAATTCCCAAGCACAGGCTTTTCTCTATGTGTTTCAGCTCCCTCCCTGCACCAGGCATATGACGCCGCCAGCTGCTTCCCTCCCCTCTCATCTCTTACGAAATGTTTTTGATTATTATGCAGCACTCTGCTCAGCTTTTATACAGGATGAGAGTTGGAGAAAACAGTACACTGCTGCTCTCAGAGATGCAGAATCATGCACTTTCTTTTACCCTTGCCAGAAACCTTCCTGTGCTGTACAATAAAGAATGGTGAATTGAGCAGTTCAGGCAAGTCATGGCTGGTTACTGTCCTGGGCTTTTCTCCAGAGGCTGTTATCTGGCTGGCTGGCTGCAGCACAGTGCTTGCTGCCCCCAGGCTCCGCCGCCTCTGGCAGCGTGGCCGCCTGGCACACACTGCTCACCTTGTACCCGACTTGCTGGGAGGAGAGCAGTGAAGTTGCGCTCGGTGCTGGTTGCCTTCCAGGAGGGGTCTGGCTGGGCTGTGGCCCCCCTGCGGGAGGAAGCACGAGGCATTTCCTCATCCTGGCCTGTGAGTGCTGAGAGCCCCTACCCAGAGCTCAGCAGAGAGGGGCTGTTGGCAGTGCTGCTGGGAGCACCGCCAGCAAGCTCCTGAGCTGGGAATCAGCAGCTTTCCTCTTGCCTATTGCAGCCCCCCTCTCCCCCTCCCCTTGTGCCGTCATTTCAGGAAAGCACTGGTTTCATGTCCTTTCCAGCAGCTGAGGCTTCATGTCACTTCTCCTCTTTTTCAGTGCGATTTCTATGGGCATGAGTGACACTCACCGAGACCTGAAGTGTGGTGGAAGCATTTGGGCTGCATGAGGAAGGCTCTTTCCTCCCTGGGTCACTGGCTGGGCACACAGTGTGGCTAGCAGAGAGGCAGCAGGGAGGCGCCGGGTGGTGCAGGTGCAGAGTTTGTACTGGCTGTAGGTCCCAGGCTGCCTGCAGCTTCTGGCACCTTCTTCACTTGCTGTAAGAAGCAGGCGGCTGGCCGGCAGGGAGGAGAGGGCTGCCTCTGGTGCTGGATGCAGAGAGGTGTCCGGGTTGGTGAGGCTGATGCTGCACCATCCAGGGCAGGTGCTCCTGGGAGGTGCCCCAGGACAGACACAGCAGGGATGGCCAGGGGTGAGGCAGGGTCGGGGTCCAGCGGCTGAGGTGCTGGGCAAGGGGAGCTTCCCCCCATCTTGCTGCCAAAGGGTGGCATTTGCTGGGACTGGATAAACCTCAGCCCCAAGGTGGAAGCAGGCCCATTGTGCGTTTAGCCCAGGGGCATTTGCCTGGCTGCAGTATTGCATCAGTGCTGGGGACAGGGGCACGAGTAGGGCCCATGCTGAGCCTGCGCCTGCCCTTACACAGGCCCAGCCACCCCTGCTGCCAGGGCCGAGGCCTGTCACCAAACCCCTGCAAAGGCAAAGGTGCAGAGGAGAGGGTGCAACAGAAGCAGCTGAGCTGATCTCGATGCGAAGGCCCACGGGCCCTTGTTGTACCAATATGCCTCTCAGCTGGGTGGATCAGCCGCTTGTGCCACACTGTTCAGCCTGGACGTCACCAAAGGAGCTCAGGTGTCCTCCTGCATGAGCCTGGCCACCATGCAGAGGTACACCTGGCTCAGCCCAACATAGAGTGCAAGCACTGAATGACAGCACAAAGAGCATTGTAGAGAGCAACAGGCTTGAGCTGGCTCCAGCCTACATGCTCCCTCCCGGCAGCTGGGGATGCCCAGCATGGTGACAGTGGAGCATGCAGAGTCTGGTGATGGGCATCATGTTTATACTGCAATCCCACCATATATTGCAATTGCAGTACTGTGCTTGTACTGCAATTTCAGTACATTGCTGTATCACTCTGCTAAATCAAAATCCAATGTAACATCAAACACCTACAGAGAAGTACCTGTGGTATTAAGCACCAAACCCTCCTTGTGTTGATTATCTAAAAGAACACACTCAGAGGGTACCAGGCTCTGGCAGGCACTGGGTTGGGGCAGGGGGATGAGTGAGGGCGCTGGTCAGAAAATCGCACTGGAGCCTGCATGGCTGGAAGCAGAGTGACCACGCACACCCATCCCATGCACCGAGCAGAAATCCCAGTGCTTTGACCTGAAATGAGGACAGCTTTTCAACCTTGCTTCAAGCTGCAAGGCACTC
The DNA here is from genome assembly GCA_013401315.1 of Balaeniceps rex. Lineage (NCBI taxonomy): Eukaryota > Metazoa > Chordata > Aves > Pelecaniformes > Balaenicipitidae > Balaeniceps > Balaeniceps rex. The sequence goes on from VYZW01064887.1 coordinate 23,518, forward strand.
TCTCTAATCATGCTTAATCCTAACTGAGGGTGGCTCCTTCAAAGCCACAAGTTCCCAGGTTACGTTTATGTGTTGTGCTGTGGAGCACATGGTGGGTTCCTGGGCCCATGAGGCCAACAGAGCTGCTCCAGTCTCAGCTTTGGAGGAAACATAGGATGGAGATGACCTGGTAGCGGCTGCGTGGCTGGTGCAGGTGCTCTGCTGCAGGCAGAGGTTGTTATTGCTCAGCAACTTCAGCACCTGCCCTGGCTGAACACACTGGGTGTGCTTTGTGTTCTGTGTCTGTGGGACGGATTCCCCTGGGGCCAAGCAAACCAAAATGTTCACTCACTTCTTCCTCTCCACGCCTCCCACACCCTTGGAAATAAGGCTGTCCCTTGTTTCATATGCTGCTCTGAATGATGAAACCTGGGGAGAAGAGTGACGAGGCTGGGAGAGGAGGATGGCCAATCGAGAGCCACAGCTTACAAGGAACCTGAGTCCAGGTCTGCTTTTCACCATGTTCCTGGTGAGCACGAGGACTGGAAGCACATGGAGCTGGGAGGAGGCTGGTTTAAAACCAGAAAGCATCTCCATACCATGCAGCAGGGGCACCTGCGGGGCTGGCCGGGGTGGATGGCACCACACAGCCATGACTGGCAGGCCAGTGAACAGACCCTGCAGGCAGGGGGCAGGGCTGTCCCATCTGCCTCATGGTCGTAGGTGCCAGAAGGACACGAGGATCCCCTGGGATCCTGGCAAGGCTGACATGTGCCCCAAACAGCCTTGCCACCGTCAGGCAGGGATGGGCCAGCCAGAACCCTGTCTTGTTCCCCCACCAGCCCTAGCAGGCTGCACTTGCCAAGGTTTCCCCACCACCCCGGAGAGCTAGAACATGAAAAGAAGTTAAATTGAACTGGCTTCCTCATCATACACGCGTTCACACATGGGGAACACAAATTTGCAATTCACAGATGTGTCCAGCTGTGGCAGTGCTGTTGCTGCAAGACTGGGCACAGGACAAGTCTCTGGTAGAACTCCAGCGAAGTAATGTGACCGTGCTTGTTTAACACACTGCTGTTGATTTCAAAATGCAACAATCCTATGCATGAAGTCCTTGCCTTTTATTCTGAAAATCCCAGTTGGGTGTTTTCATTTGCTGTGTAGTGACCTTTTCAGAACTGTTCTCTGAGCGCTGGCTGCACAGGAGGATGGGAAAATTGCTAGTCTAGACCGTGAAGCTGTGACTGTGGCTCCCAACCACAGAAGACTCCCCAGGGCCCCCAGAGGGCTTCGTTCCCATCAGAGGAAGAGCAGACTCCTAACCTGGGCTTGCTTGCAGCAGACTGGGAAGGACTGCCACAGCTGCAGGGGCCTCTGAGGAAAGCTGCCCCTTTCAAGCTCCCAGAGGAAGTGGTATAACACTGGGAAAGGGGCTCGCTCACTCCTTATTCTTGGGAAGAAAACTTTGCAAGTCCACAGCCAAGCCCCCTGCTGAAGAAAGTGAGGAATGAGCTGCTCCTGTCCTGAAGGGCACGGCTGGATGCTGCAGTGCTGCATGCAGGGTCTTGCTGCAGACAGCTTATGGACATGCCCCCTAAAAAACCAGAAAACGTCCTTCTTGACCCTTTCCACCCTTGCAGGAAGGTGCTTGGGGATCATGCTCAACACATATGCATTCAAAGAGGATTTCTGACAAGCTTTAAATGTGTTAAATTCCTCCTGCCACCTGCAATGCAACATCACAGGCACCTTTCTTTTTCTTAAGGAAACAATGGCATCGGGGCATGCTGACCTCAAACAGGGCATGGTAGGCAGCACACAGGAGCAATCCAAGGAGCACACTTCACTGATTGTTTCACCAGCTGGGGCAGAAGCTTGCTGGGGAAGACTGGCAGGGACAGATAGGTTTCAACCCCCATTTATAGAAGTGGGACAGTCACTGCAGGAGAGATGGAACCCCCAAAGCCCCTGAAATGTGCTGCTCCAGGCCTCTCCTGGCAGCTAGAGGCTTGGCACTCGCTTGGGTTTTCCTTTGCATTAACATGTGTCATTGCATGTCTGGGAAAAAAATTATCTGGGGAGGGGATTTGAGGCTGGAACCAGTGGGGGACTGCAGAACCTCCCAGCGTGAATTCCAGTTTGCAGTCCACTTCAGAGCTATGCCCAGAATTAGTTACAGATAGAAAAGGCAGAGCTGGAGATGCTAGGGGAGCCATGCAAGCCTTTTTTGCTTTTCTTTAGACACCTGAAGAACAGAAACATGCCTTGGCACTGATTCAACAAGACCTTTTAACGCGTGCTTGGCAGTGGGCTGGCAGCAGCTCCCTTGGCAGCAGCGGGCCTGTGCCAATTGAGCAATTACCTCTCCTCCCTGGCTACGAGCTGGGAGCTCCAGTACAGAACTGCCTGGCCTCTCGCGGTGAGCCCAGCAGCCAGGCTTCGAGGACAGGTGCTGCAGCAGCAGCTCCCTTATGGTATGACACATGCTGGCTAGCAAAATACGCGACAGTCCTGACACTGCAAGTGTTTTCTGAATCGGGGCTAAACACCATCTATAGCCTGCTGAGCACAACAGTGATACGACTGTGGGACCCGCAGCGCTGTGTGCTCCACCATGCACCTGGGGACACCCTGTTCTCAAATGAAATGAGCACGACACATTCACTGCTATCTCTTTAATGGCTATGGTGCAGTTCCCTCACCGCAAGCACTGCTGGTGCACTGCTGCAGAAGCAAGGCACAGGACTGGTCTGCGAGGCTTCTCCAGGGGAAGGTAATGAAGTCCTGCTACGCCGCAGAAGTGGGGCTCTGGCCTTCACAGCAGCAGCTCATGGGGCATGGGCTCCCCTCGCAGCCCGGCCAGCAGGTTGTTGGCTGCCAGCACCGCCATGGTGCTCCTCGTGGCATACGTGGCACTGCCAACATGTGGCAGAATCACTGCAGGGAACAGGGAGGGTTACTTGCTTCTTACCTTCACTGACCTTTTGCAGCCTCTTTCAGGGGGTCTTCCCATGGGGAGGCAACATGGGTCCTGCACCAGCTGCTGCTCCACCAGGAGCTGACAGCAGACATGGAGCATGAAACAAAATCATCAGCCACTGAGGACTGGAAAAGGCTTCTGATAAATGGCTAACTGAGATTTTTTTTTAAGTCCTCCAGGCCAAAGACAGTCAGCCAAGAGTGGGTCCTCCTTTCTGCATTCAGGCTTGGTACTCACCTTCCTGCACGGACTCAGAGTCGGTGGTAGATGTAAAATACTATCCCTGCAGCACATGAACATGCAGTGAAATGCGCATGCTGTTGCCTGTTTGCCACACAGCTTGAGGAGGTTCTGCTCACCGACAGGCATGAACCAGCACATTATCAGGGCAAGAGCCTGAAGACTGTTGTGAAACATCATGGTTTACAAACCCCTGGGTGCACTGCAAAGGCACTTGTGGAGGCAAACAGCCCCTGCCGAACAGACCTGGCATACTGTAGCATAGTCAGGGCAGAGATTTTTATCCACTTATGTGAAAAGGGTCCTTTTATGCAAAGCAAAGGAACAAGACAAAGCTGCTTAGTGGTAAATTATTATAACATTAGTAGTGGAGAGTACTTGCCCAAGGTATGGATAAAAGCCTGCACTGCAGTCTCTGTTTGTTTTATACAGACTACAGACAATGCAGAAGCCTGAACACACTGTTGCCCCAGGAGGAGAAGGCTCTCCCAAGAAGGACTATGAGGCCATGTAGGTCCTTCCTCCCCTAGTCGAGAACCAGCCTGGGTTCTTTGTTTGCTGTGAAAGTAATGTCAACACTTCTTCCTCCTCTACTTATGCCGTGTTCCTCCAGATGCTGAAACTATTTGGCAGTTTTGGGTGAAATCTGTGAATAGTTTCAGAATCATCAAAGCTTCATTTCTGTGAAAGTAAATACATATGTATTTATTTGTGTCTTGCTTGGTGTTGTTCCAGAGCTCTAAGATCTCTGAAGTCCTGCAAATACTTCCAGAAAGTCTCTGCTTTTATCGTTTCTCACACTGTCTACTATGGGAACCAAAGCAACAAATAAAAAATAGTTTTTAGCAAAAAGATAATCAAAGCATCAGCTGTGAACTTGTATTTCAGAAATGGACACTCAGTCATGGGCAGTTCCAAATTTTCATGGATGTCTCTACAGTTTCTTTTTGGAACAGACTTTTCCTACTCCAAAAACCTCCTTCCTGGAGAGAGGATATCCTGTTGCCACCTGCACAGCTGCTCCGGTAATTTGCCCACGCCACTGAAGATGCACACATCGGATCTCACGCTTGGAGTGCTGCTTGAGCAGCCAAGGCACTCGACGATGCAAGAGGAAGTTGCTCTGGCCCGTCTCATGCCATCAGCTCTGAGCAGGGCCAGCCACCTCGGCGAAGCTGAGCATTCAGGTAGGAACAGGCACCCTGCCATTGCACCAGCAATGGGGTTGCAGACAATTGTAGACATTTACTTTCTAACTAGAAAGCAATCCCTTCTCCGTGTTGCATTTCTGTCTCTTTTCTGCCTCGAGGGATACAAGCGAGCCTGTCTGGCTTGTGTCCGAGCCAGTCCCACCCAGTAACCTGCCTGACCCACACACTCCCTGTCTGGAGGAGGAGAGGAAAGCTCCTGGCCCTGCTTTACAGGGGACAGGCCAAGTTGCTCACTGAAGGCCACAAGAGGAAAGGCAGTGAACGTGCCAGGAGCTGTCCCTAACTCATCCCAGGCTGCTGGCCAGCCTGTGGTGCCTGCGAGGATGGAGTTGCACCGGTGCACTGCAAGGCCATGGGAAACAGCCCCCCATACAGCCCTTTCAGTCTGCAACGAGGATCCCAGGGAAACACTGAGGGCTGCTAAAGTCCTGCACTAAAACATCATCCTGCCCCACATGGCAGCTCTCAGCAAGCTTTTGGGAAAGCACCTGTGAAATGAACAACGATCAGCTACTGCCCCTGGTTGCAGGCACTCCTGCCTCCGCTCCAGCAGCGTGGTGATGCTGAGGCACAACAGCAGCTCAGCAAGTTCCTTCCTAAACGGCCTTCCTCATCTGACCTAACCTCCTCCGGAGAAGACATGCACTAGTCCTGGGACCAGCACCTTCCTACCTGCCTGATGCCCGTTACTATCCAGAAAACAGGCTGCCTGAGCTTGCCAGGCTCCACTTTCCCAGTGAAAGTTGCCTTGGGCTGTCCAGGGGGTGCACCTAGACCGTCTGCAAAGAAACCTCTGTTCATCCCATATCATGAGCACTTGCTGGCCTCTTCAGCTCAGGGCTGTCTAATTTGCTGACATCCGCTGGGGAACACTGATGTCAGGACAAGGCCAGCACTTAAATGAATTGTGCTTCTGAGCACATGTGCTGAATCTGCGCCTGGCAGCCCAGGCTCACAGTGGATGGGCTAGCTGGCAAGTCCTGCAGTTGGCTGCACCGCTCCCAAGGCCGAGATTCCTCTAGGCAGACTCAGCACCCAGCTTTTTGCCACATGGGCAGCTTTTTTAGCAGAATATATGCCCAGGAGCTTACAGAATACCAGAGCCTGGCAGTGCATGAGCAGGGACTTGGTTTCTCATTCAGGCACCAGATGGTATCAGACTCCTCTATGAATTTCACCCCATGCCTCGGCCCATTGAATGGAGATCCATCAGGAAGGTGTTAAAAAAATGAACCCATCTCAACTGCTTTCTGGAGAATTAAAATACCTCCCATGCTTGTTTTACATCATGTTGATGTAAAACATCTAGCAGCTCCCTGCATTGTACAGTGGCTGCCTACAGTCTGCTTAAATACACTTGACCTTCCTGTCCTTCCATGTTTCAGTGCTTATTCACACCGGCAGACTAATGGGGACGGGGAATCCTCATCACACGAGGTAGCAGGTCCCCAGCTGTGGACACATGAGGCACCTGAAGCGCAGGCTGCCGGAGCAGAGCGAGGGCCCAGCCGCCCAGCTGGCCACTTACCACAGTTCTTGAGGGAGAGCAGGGGGTGGTCAGGGGGCAGCGGCTCCGGCATTGTGACATCCAGGCCCGCTGCTGCAATCTGGCCATGGGCCAGCGCGTCGTACAGGTCCTCCTGGTTCACCACGGCCCCCCTGGCAAATACAGAGGGAGAGGCCCGCGCTGCTGCTGAGGGGTCCCATGGGCTCCCAGGGGCATGCAGGCAGGGCACAGGCCATGTGGGACAGCCTGGGCGGTGGCATCTGGGTCCCCAGGGCTGCCTGAGCAGAGGTCAGACCCTCTCTGGATGTGCCTGAACCTCCCACTGCAACAAGCTGCTCCCGTTCCCACTCCAGGCTGCCCACCAGCAGGGAGAACAGCCAGGTGCTCCAGCACAGGACAACCCCAGGGCAGTCGTGGAGGGAGGCACAGGCAGCCCAAGGCATCCTGAGCAGCTGGGCAGATGCTGCATGTCGGGCCGCATGGGTTCTGCCCTGCCACCGCAGTCCGCAAGAAGACAGCGGGAATGGGAGTTTACCGCTGGACTCGGCCAAGGAGCCCTGTTGCAGCTGCCTCCATCCCAAGAGCAAGGCTTCTGGCAGTCGCAGCCCTCTCCTGGGCAATCCCTCAGTCTCACCCTCCCATCACGCAACAGTCAGCCATCTGTCCACCCCACTGGGGTGGGACATAGGGCCCTGGGAAGGAGACAGAGGCTGTAGCCCCCTGAATAACTTATCGTGCCTTTGGCTTGATCCCAAGAGACCTTGGGGTGGAGGGAGCAGGCCATCCGCTGGACAAATGGTCCTGGCAGCTGCAGCCACGAAGGCTGTACGTGCTGTCTGGACTCCCAGTGGAAGCACATCTCACAGCCTATCAGATCTCCCCTGCAACCACAGCTGTCGGGCAGGGTGACAGTCAACCCCTGTGCAGGAGACTGGGTTGCGCTTACCTGCTCGTGTTGATGAACACAGAGGTCGTCTTCATTCTGCTGAAGAAGTCCTTGTTGCACATTCCCTGGGTGGCCGGCGTCAAAGCACATGTCACCACAATGAAGTCCGACTCTTCAGCCAGCCTCATGAGTGGGACTGAGTGGAGAAACACAGGTCACAGCTCTGCTGGGGGACCTCACCAACACACCTCAGCAACCCTCTTATCCATAAGGTTCGCCAGCAGGTGAATGCTGCTCTGGAGAGACCTGTCCGACCCTTCTCCACAGACAGGGAGACACGAGGACCAGCAAACACCCAACAGAAACCATGTACATTCCTACAGATACTACTGCAGTGTTTTGTTTCACTTTTGAACTAAAATCAAGCCGAAGGAGAATCTAGCGATGCTTCAGCCATCTGGCCCAAAGGAGGCTCTGGTATGTATTTCATGTTTAGACAGCAAAATATGGCAGCAGCAGTTTATACCAGCATTAAATCTCTCTATACAGTACCTACAGATAATGACTTGTGCCACTTTCACTCCTGGAGGTGAGAGGAAAGTGCAAGGAGCAGGACAAGTTCTGCCAACGGCTGTATGCAAAGAAGTAGCAACTGGAAATGTGCTGGCTTTGGAGTGAAAAATTAGCACTTGATGCAAATCTTGGGACTCTAACAGGGCCACAGAAAAGTCCTGATCAGTAGCTGAGACATTCCCAGGCTTGGCTGGACTGTGACATTCATTTTAAAGCAGGAGGTTAAAGCTGATGTTTGTTTCCAGCAACCAACATCTACTCTCAGTGAAGATCTGCTGGTCAGCCTCAGCCTATCCCCTCCTCCCCACAGGACGTCTTGGTACCCATCCCATGGGGGATGGTCCACAAGACCCCTCCCCTCCTCCCAGAGGCAGCCACTGCTTTCCCCTCCCTGTCCATTATGTTCCACTTCCTTGTGGGAATGCAACTAACTGGAAATCACAAACAGATGGCCACAGGGGAAGATGAAAGGCAAAAGCAGCAGAAACAGCCACAGTCCACAATCATGGTGGACAGTCAGTTAGAGCCCAGGTGCGTCCAGCCTTCTGGCTGGAATTGCCCAGCTCAAAGGAGGCAGGTTTCCCTCCCTGCCATCCACCACTGCTGCATGGGAAGTGTTTGGGATTTGCCATTCCTTCCTTTGCTGCCCCCACAGTGGTTCACACCAGCTACACCACGGAGCTGCTCCAGCTTGCACCCTCCCTCCTGCTGGCCCATCCCCACGGGGTGACACCTCCCTGGGGCCATCCCAGCCATAGTGCCCTGCAACGGACGACCAACCACCACCCCTGCTCCTGGTGCCTTTCTTACCAAACTCAGCTTCAAACTCTGCAGCACTCTCTGGTTTCGGGTGACTGCCAGTGTACAAAAACTTCTTGACCCCAAAAGGCTTTAGGCGGCGGGCAACCGCCTGTCCTAGGAACGAGAAAGAAGACTGTCCAGCCGCTGTGCCAGTGCCTGTGTGAGGCATGCTGCACAGAGACTAACGCAGGGCCGCAGGGGTCTGTCAGGCCTCTCCAGGCAGTCCATCCTTCAGCAAGCTTGCACTTGGTGCAGCTGACAGCGCAGCAGCCAGCAGAGCACATCACTTGCTAACAGGTCGCTGTGGTGGGATTGCTCTTGTCAGGCCACTTCCAAGCCTGAAGTGTGGCAGGCGTGGGGTGGGGGTGGATGTCTTCTGCTGCTCCTCATGTCAGCAGGAATGAACTCCCCGCCAGAGTGAAACTGTGGAAAGGGAGCCACAGGACATTAAACCTGAAGCTACCCTAGGGAGCAAAGTGAAAAGGGAGGAAAGAAATAGTCATCTGCTGACAAAGTCCACAACTGAACGGATGACAAGCACGTCATCTTGGACTTTGTCAAGGCATTTGTTTAACTGAAAATTGGGAGGATGACGTCCAGGTTGCTGTAGCACTCAGATGTACTGGACGTGTTTCAATGCTTTAAACTTCTAAGGTCTAGGCCTGATGAGTCAAGATAACTGTTCAGAGAGGCTCTACACAGCTCTCCTTGTTGTTCTCATAGATTTTAAAGAGGTGAGGACCAGGGACACCACCTTGGCTGAACCTCCAAAACGACTCTGCCATCACTGGAGACACACAAATCCTGCACCTGACCTGCACTTACCTATTCTCCCCAGACCTATGATGCCCACCGTACTATCAGACAGACCATAGCCACACATCCATAAGGGCTTCCACGTTGTCCAGCCACCACTGGCAGAGAGAGTGAGATAGAAACAGATGTCAGACAGCAGCAGGGGAGGGCCTGCTCATAGCCCAGTCCAGCATTTGGGCAAATACGCCAGAGAGTACAATGCTGCGGGCAGCCAGTCCCTGTGGTACAGACAGATGATCTTACAACCAGCCTCTCTGAGGTTCCTGCTTCAAGTGACCTTGGTGGTCTCCTGCAGGAATCTGCTTGGACCTTGGGTGCACAGCAGCAGCAGCCTTGGGACTGATTTAATTAAGGCACTGCTAACCACAGCCCTGGAACGACTGCCAGTCAGTAAGTTCTGGCCAGACCTTCCATGTGTGCCCTTCTCAAGGGGTCTGCGGTGGCCTTGGGTACCCTCTCCCACAGGTCCTCTACCTAGCATACAGAGGGGAGTTCTGCTCCTCACAGCCCCTAAGCAGTTCATCTCCAAAGAGCCACAGAACTGCAGGGGACTCCACCTTGGCCTGTAAGATGTTGGTGCAAGCCAGGTGAAACTCTGGCTTCAGACCCATTTCATCTGTCCAGTGTGGCATGCTTTCTCCTGCAGCTCTTGACCTGGGGGCTACCGGGCTCAGAAGCCAGCCCTTGCTCCAGCTGGCAGCTGCTGATACTCACTTCTTTACCTGCTCCACTGCCTCTGGTAGCCGGCGGCACACAGCCAGAAGTAAAGCTACAGACAGTTCTGCGGTGGCATCGGTCAGGACGTCGGGGGTGTACCCCACACGGATCCCTCTGCAAGGCAAGCACAGGTCTCTGGGGCAACGCTGCCAGCCTTGGGGTGCTACTTCAAAACTTCTGGGCAAGTTTCTGATGCTACACCTCTTCTAGGTCTCTGCACTACCATGTGCAGGAGGACATCCCTTTTAGCTCCACAGCCCTTCCTCCAAAGACTTTTCTCAACCACAGTTGTGGGTGGTGTTATTCTAGCCTTACCCTAACATCCAAAGGCTCCTCCAACCCCAGTTGGATTGGGGGTGACCCTAGCCATACCCTAGCAAGAGCGAGGTGCAGGTTGCAAACCCTGTCGAGCCCCACACTCCATGAAAGTCCACCTGCCAGGCCCATGCCGAAGCGACCTGCAGCTCTGCTGCATCAAGAGCGGGTCGAGCTCTGAGCATCGCCCTCCTTCCCCACTGCCTCCCCCGGCTGCACCCCATCCCTCACAGGGGCAGGGCAAAGGGCAGAGCAGGCGAGGGTTACCGCTTCTTAATTTCCTCCAAGGCAAGGTGGTCAAACCCCACGGACATGGTGCTGATGACTTTCAGGCCGGGCCCTGCAAGACACCACCAGCACACGGCTGCCCAGCGTCGCCCCGGGGGCGGGGGGCCGGGCCAGGCTGGGCCGGGAGGGGAACGGGAGAGGAACGGGAGGGAAGGGGTCCAGGGCCGCAGCCCGCACCCACCG
>VYZW01064919.1:0-13264 GCA_013401315.1 Balaeniceps rex
CCCATACCCCCTCCCCGTACCCCCTCTATTTGCCACACTGCAAAACACCCAAACTCCAGGTCAAAAAGGGCTCTGGGGCAATGGCATCCACAGATTCCCCAGCCCCGTGGGTCCTTTGCAGTACTGTGAGGGCAGGTGAAGGAGCCCACGACAGCAACAAAGAATGAGTTTTTAATAATTTGCCAGGGCGGCCTTCCAGCTCGAAGCAGGGCTGTGTGAGGGATGGGACCGTGGCTGAGAAACGGCTCTGCCTGCACAGGGGAGACCGCAGAGGTTCCCGCTGCTCCTGCATAAGCTTTAGCACATCAAGTACAAGGCGGGCGGGTTTTTTTTCCCCTTCCCCACATCGTTTCCATCACCTTAGCTTAGGAGGGCGACGAAGGGTGTTTGCACCAACACAGCTGTGTTGCCGCAGCAAAACCCTACAAGGTGCTTTGCATGGGCCGGTGGCCTGGTGTCTGATGCAGCCTACGCTGGAGACATTTAGATATGAAAAAACTAATCCAAGCCAAACTGGTTTGAGAGCTCCTCGTGCAGGAGAGCTTCCTGCCGAAGGCAGGTCCAGACACCACCGTGGCATCAATTCCCAGCCCCAAGCAACTTCACAAACCCAGGCTCAGAGGCACGCCTGGGTTTGAGCGCTGCTTCGCAGGTCACATCTTTGTAAAGCACTCAAAGCAAGACGGGGACATGGGTGTGACAGTCACGTCTTCAAAGTGTCCCGGCAGCATCCCCACCCCGCAATCAACCACACCAGAGGCTCCGTTTCCCACCCAGCCATTTCTCCCGGGCACCATACGTGTCCCTCTGCATGGGCAGAAATTGGCAGGCATGGAAATGCGCTAACAGAAAAGTAGCACTTTGTCGCTGCCTCTTCCAAGTCGCCTTTCTCCCCCCGCAGTCCAAGCGAACGCAAGAGCCACGGTGCCACGGGAGGTGCAGAAGGGAGGACTGCTCCAGTGCAGACCTGACGCAGCCCTCCCCACGACGGAGGGGACACAATCTACTCAGCGCAAGCTGCTGCTGAGTGTCGCTGGAGAAAAACGGGGCTAGGAGCAACAGCAGAGGGAGAAGAGAGGGAGGCTTCCTGATGGGCACGGCGCAGGGATGCCACAAGCAGCAGAGCACGTCCGGCCACCAGCGAGAGCCAGCCCCGCTGCTCCATCCTCCCACCGGGCTCCTTCCCGCATCTCGTTCGTGCTGCTGCTCCCACGCCCCGGCGGCTGTCGCAGGGGCAGGCGCAGCCCGCAGCCCCCCCGGCGCACCCCACGCTTCCCGGCAGCTTGTCCCCCAGCCCCGGGGTCTCTCGCCACTGCAGAAGCCCCCTCCGTGCCCTGCGCGGTGTCTGCTCAGCCCTGTCCCGCTCCCCGCACCCCTCCTGTGTCACCAGGAGCAGCTCTCTGGGGGAGAGCAGGGCTGCTCCGCTCCCGGGAGATGGTACAGTTTTATTGTAGGGGTGCTAACGGGACCAAGGATGGGACAATCTTGATTTTTCTGGCACTCCCCTGCTCCGCAGCGGGAGCGCTGGTACCAGCCTGCGCACTGGGAACAGCGAGGGGAGCGGGGCTGGCGGGAGGAGAGGGGTGGCCGTCCCAGGGCCCGGATGCAGCGTGGCCAGAGGAAGATGTCCAGGAAGACATCGAGACACAAGAGAAACGTGGGCAGGGGTGTGCAGAGGCAGGGAGGCCAGATAAGCGTCCCACTAGAGGGAGCGAGAAGATCAGTTGTCAGAGGAGGCAAGAGGAAGAGTTGGGATGAGGGAGCCCAACACAGGAAGGAGCTGCAGGCTGGAACTGGCCCTTCATCCCCCACCGGAGCCTGGGACGCTCCTGGCCAGGCCACGCGTGTCTCGGGAGCCAGCAGTCCCACCTTGCGACGTTACGCAGGGTGCTGCTGGGTCAGCAGCGGTCGGGCTCTACATCCCTGCCGGGGAAGCCTGCTGGTCTGTGGCTTTATGGGCCTGGCCCCAGCCTTGTCCCCTCCATCCATCCCTCCCTCCCTCCGCTGCCAAGCTAACAAACTCCCACCAGGGAAGCAGGGAGCAGCCCTGCTCCCACGTCCCCCAGAGCCTCCCCGCTCCTCCCCTCGCTACCCCTCGGCTCTCAGCCCCAACCGCCTCCACCAGCCCGCAGGTCAGGAAGGGCTCAAGGACGGCCAGCACGTCCTCGGCCGTGACAAACAGAGCCAGCAACAAGCCAGGCAGAGCCAACGCAGGCGCACATCCCTGCTCAGAGCCCCAGCCCAAGCCTGAGGCCCCCCAGGGACCTGGCACTGCTGCCGGGCCGTCTCCATGGGACAGGGAAGGGGAGGCAGGCGGCATCCCAGCGCTTTGTGCAGGCTTTCCAGGTGGCCCTGGCTCTTACAAGGGACTCGTGGAGCCGTTAGAAGGAGGTTAGGTCCTACACAGAGTCCCCGTCTCCATGCTGCCTAGGTGGAAACAGCCCCTCTGACCTCAGGCCACAGCAAAGGCCTGGCTGCTCCCTCAGGGACCAGGCACCAGGGGAGATACCATGGCCAGCGGGGCAAGGGCATCACCAGCCAGAGCCCTGTCCTGCTGTCCTCCAAGCAGGGTGGGCTGCCCCAGAGATGCTAGCTAGATTCAATTACAAGTTCAGGTCATCAGGCGACTTGACAGTGAGAGGCAGGTCTGAGGTCAGGCCATGAAGTTCTTCCGCAGGTCAAGATCTGGAGCAACGAGGTCCATGCCCAGGCAGGGGCATGGCTGTGGTGGAGCTGGAGGTGGGCGCACCTAGAACCGAGCTCAGGTAGGGTCTGAAGGCCCAGGGCTGAGCTTAAGTGGGCTCCTGGACCCACTGGTGTTGGTGGGGCCCCAGGGGAGGCTGGCCGGGGCCCTGATAGGAAAGGAGGAAGAAATGCCAAGGCAACTGAGGCGCTCTGCCATGCTCCTGTCCAGGCCCTGGCACAGCTTCCCCTCTAGCTTGCCTCCCGGGGGCATCACACCGTGGGGGCTGTCCGGGCACCGCCGCCTCCCCTGCACCCCCGGGTACCCCTTTATTCCCAGCACTACATCCTTCACCCCAGTGCCTGTGCCAGGAGGAGACATCTCTAGCCATACCTGGGCAGCCAAGGACCACCAAGAAAATGTCCCTGCTGCTTTCCAGCAACAGACCCAGGGCCGGGGGCGTGGGGGGCTCACACGGGCAGCAGCAGTGGACGCTATGCGTCAAAGGCCAAGGCTGCGGTAGGAAGGAGCTCTGCCCTTTCCCCCGGCCCTCACCAAGCTGGCACCAGCCTGGCAGCACCGCCCCGCTCAGCCTGAGCTCTGCACGGAGGCTCCCAGCCCAGGGAGGTGATGGAGGAGGTGGGGAGCACCCAGGATGCAGAGCAGGACAGAGGAGAAGCTGTCTGGGCAAAGCAGCACAAAGCTGGCTTGCGGGCCAAGATGGTGGCAGGCATCTCCCGGAGGGTCAAGCAGCCCTACCCATACACTCCCAGCTTCTCCCACGTACCTTGCTTTTCGAGTCAATTCGTCTCACAAACGCAGCAGCTGGGAGCGAAGGAAGGCGGGCAGGAGGGAAGCCGGCATCATGGAGCTGCCTTGTGCCTGCCGCGGAGCCCTACCAGGCACCACTGCGGGTGCATCCGGCGTTTGTGGCATCATGCGTCTCCAGCCAGCCCGCAGCTCCGAACGGCAGAGAGGACAAAGCTGCTCGGTGCACAACTCCTGGCAGGTCCGGCTGTGGAGGTCTTGAAGCTTGGAAGCTAAAAGCGAGCCAGGCCCTGAGAAAAAGGCTTGGCATGGCCTGGCCCAGCCCAGAGCCCCAAGGCAGCAGTGGGGCGAAAGCAGCCGGGATCTCTGCCTCCTTTTCCCACTCCACGGAAACAGGCTGCCCACCGAGCATCACAGAAAGCGCCTTTCCCAGGCCTGTATCTCTGAAAGAAAAGGGACTGAGGGCGTTATGGTCACCACCCACGCACCCCCTCCTAGCATGCAGCTTGCCACCACGTTTGGCTAACACCATGGCCGCAGAGCCTCAAATCAGGCGCCTTGATATCCATCCTTCCCCGCACCACCAGACACCTTCCTCTTGCGCAGAGACGTGCGCGGAGGGAACCCCGTGCGGGAGGACGCCGCGGGCAGCAGCGGAAGGCGGCAGGACATGGAGGCCCAAACACCTTCTGCCGGGCCGCCCCCGCGTCTCAGTGCCCGCTGTGAGAGCAAGAGCAGAGACGCTGCCTTGAAGGAGAACTAGGGGAGCGGGGCTGCAGGGGTCAGGGGCAGGAGGCAAGGCTGGCCCACACGAGGCTGACGCACCCGGACCACAGCTGGGCTGGGCTCTGGCAGTCCTTTTTCCTCTCTTTTTCCTTTTTTTTTGATGCTCTGCTTTGCCAGGAGGTTGCAAAACCCAGGCGATGAGTCAAAACAACCCGGAGCTGGGACATGACGCCCGGGAACAGCCAGGCGTCATGTCCCAGCTTCACAGCTCAGGGATGGCAGGAGCAGCCCTAGGACGGAGACATCTTCCTTCAGGGTGCAGTGACGGATCCTGGGGCCGAGCCGTGCTGTGTGAGAGGAGAAGATGAGCCGAACCAGCCCAGATCCTGCTGGTTTGCAGGAGGCTGCGCACACCAGCTCTCCATCACGGCTCCTGGGAGTGGGAGCTTCTGGTCAGCGAGGGCTGGCTCGTGCCCATCCCAGCCAACCTGCCCTGTCCCATTCGGGGTGACCGCCAACCCCTCCAGCCCCAACCCTACACCCGGCAACGCGTGGGGCCAGCTCTGGAGATGGCCTGATGCAGCCAGGCAGGGAAGGTCTCCCTCTGCCGTGATAACAGGGACAAGCAAACCCTGTCCCCAGCCACCAGCAGGGAGTGACCTGATGGGCAGGCAAGGGCTGGGGGCTGCTCCCAGCCCAAGTTCTGGGGGGGTATGGAGGGGGGGAGACGCTGGGTCCTCATGGCTGATGTCCTCCCCTTGCAGCCCCACAGCCAGCACGCAGCGGGGCAGCCCAAAGGCTGCTTTAGCCCCACTGCAGGCTGAGAGCAGGCGGAGGGGCCGAAACCTGCTGCCCCTCAGCACCGCGCAGCCAAAGCCAGGCGTACAGCAACCCGGAATGAGCAAGGTTCACCCAGAAAGAGCGTTTCTACCAAGACATAACCAGGCAGCGAGCACAGGCTCCCCCGTGAGCTGCCTCGACAAGGGGAAAGGGCCTCTCGCAGCTCTGCGGGTGGTAAATGTCTCTCAGCATCCTCACAAGGAGCTGGATAGTTCTGGGGAGGGGGAGGGAGGAAGGCATGAAAAAGCCCTGAGCCAGCAGGAAACCTGCGGTGGGAAGCTTTGAGTCAGCTCCAACCACAGCTTTGCTCAAACCGGTGCCCCCCGCAGCCTCCGCATGGCTTGCGCGGTTCTCCCAATTCCCGGGAGCAAAGCAGAGGGGCTCTGCACCTCGCAGAGCGAGAGCACGCTGCGTCTGTCCGATCAGCGTGTCCGTGTCTGTGTCTGCGTGTGCGGGAGGGCAGGGTCTGGGGACCCCTGGGAGGTCAGGCTGAAGGGCTCTGCGCAGGTCTGGCCAAGGCACCGGTGCAAACCGGGCAGTCTGAGGCTGGCCCAGGTGAGTTTAGGGGAAAGGACAAGGCTGAAAAGCAAAGTCTCCGTTTAAACGGATTGCTGGGACCGTGGTTTGTACCCTACCACATGGCACTGCAGCGTGGCAGCAAGGGATGCTGCGTACGGCACAGCGCCGCGGGGAAACTGAGGCAAGGAATTGAGCCAAACCGAGTGCTCGGGTCATGTGGGAGGACGGGCAGAAGGGGTGAGACAGGTAATAAAGCCTAAAACAACTCTTCCACAAGTCTTACCGAGAGCATCGGCACAGCCTGACCCAAACCGCCAGCCCCAGCCGGACCCCGGCGCTGTGGGGTGCTCGCGTCTGCAGACCCCACGGGACCACCCCCGAGCCAGGCTCCCATCGTCCTGCTCATCCCGCTACTGGGGCTCCCTTTCCAGGGGGATATTTTGGATGCAGCTGAAAAACAAAAGCTGCTTTGAGCGTCTCTCAAAGACACAGATCCCCCGCATCGTGCAAACTTTCGGGGCTTTTGCGGGGGGGAATTTTCTGCTGGTTCAACAGTTGGAACTGCCGGTCCCAGGGAGAAACCGGGCGCCCAGTTACTGCAGCACCAGTTACTGCGGCACAAGTTGCTGCGGCACCAGCACTTAGGCTTGTCAGGCAGCATTTCTGGGGTGCTGAGTCACGCTGTCTGGGTGCTGAGTCATGTCTGCTGGGTCACCCTGTCCTGGTCCCACTGGCACATCCTTGCCCCCAAGGCCAGGCTGCCAAGGGGGACCCCACGGCAGGGCCGACCAGCGCCACGTGCTCCCACGCTCCCCACCTCGAGCTCCCCCCGGGGAGGGCGAAGGGGCACCACGAGCCCTGGGCTGAAATACTTCAGCTCTTCCCATTCTGAACTGAGGTTTTATGCCTTCCGAAAGCAGCCGCCACGTTGGTCTCCCACCCAGCCTGGCACCTCTGCCACATCCCCCTGCGCCGCTCCCACCTCCAGCACCGCCGGCGCCCGCATCCTGCCCATGGGCTGCGTCTCCCCAGCCTGCCCGTCCTGAGGCAACGGCCACATCGCCGGAGGGCAAACCCAAACGTGTCCTCCTGCCCCTCTCCCCCTCAGGCCATCCACCCTCCGCAGCAGCCCAGCTACTTGCTGGCTCTTTGGAGGACCAAGCGTAGCCCCCAGCGGACCACCCTGCAGCAGATGTCCCTCCACATTTCACAAGTTAGATGTGCTGTAAGATCACTGGTATTCTGGGAAGGGGAGGACATAAAAGACCTAGCTTTAATCACCCCTCTCTGCTCCAGGCAGCAGCAGGGCTGCCACGGCCATCTCCAGGGGTTTTCTGCCCGTGCCTGATGCAGGGATGGTGACTTTCTGCTTGGAAATGTGTGGCAAGGGATAACACTGGCTCTTGAAAAGCTTAAACGCTTGGACTAGATGATCTTAAGAGGTCTTTTCCAGCTTTAATGATTCTGTGATTCTGTAAAACTGGCTGCAGGAGCTGGGACCAGCGTCCCAACACTGGGCGTTTTGCTGTTGGCATCCATCCCTTTGCCCTCTGGGCCTCCCAACATCCCTCTCGTTCCCAAACCGATCCCAGTGCCACGCTTTGGTTTCCCCAGGCAGGGAGAGGCACTGATGAGCTGGCACGGCCCCAGCCGGATAACCACCTTGGTAAGACCTGCGCCAAGGTCGGTACTCGGCCGTGCTGCACCAAGCCACGTCAGCACCGCGTCTCCCAGGAGCGTCCCCTCTGTGGTGGCCTTGTGGAGGTGCCCCAGCCAACAAGAAGGTTGCCCACCCTGCTCCATCCCATGCCTCCATCCCGGTCCCCACAGATCCATCTCCAGTTCAGTTTCTCAAAGGCTCTTCTTTTCCCCAGGACCCTGCATTGGCCTCTCCCCCAGAGGCGCTGGCTGATGGTGATGAGGACCCTGTGCTGCCACTGCAGCTGGATACCCCAAAACACCGTACAGGTGGGTGAGGGGAGGTCCCAGCACACGTCCACTTGACCCACTTCACAGCCAAACGTACCCCACAGCCCCGCGTCAGTGGCCAGATCCACAGCGTGCAGGCACCAGCTCCCTGACCTCCACCCACGGGTCAGAGCATCACCCACGTGGTATCACCCTGAGAGGGGTGAGCTGGCCCTCACACCTCCCGCTTTTCTACACAATAAGGGCTCTGGGGGCCCTCCTGCTATTTAAGTCTTTTCTCACAGCATCTCTCACCCGCCTCCAAACCAGCCTTTCCTCCCTCTGACCCAACACAGTCAGGGCACTTCGCCGCAGCAGAGCGTTTGCGGCGTTCTCCGGGATGAACAAACACCAGGGCATTGTCCAAGCCTGGCATCGTCCTGCCAGATCCCAAGATCTCAAGCCCTTGGGAAACCACGCAGGCAGCAAGACCCTCTGAGAGCCTACGCTGGGCAGGGGGAAACTGAGGCACGGAGGGGCAGGGGGCCAAGGCACGCCACTGGCGGTCTCCTGTTTCCCAGGTTCGGGTGACAGCTACAAGGGGCAACGCTGCGCTGCCCCACGGATGGGGTGAACCACCCGGCTTTGCTGGGCCATGGAAGAGGAGGCCGAAGGAGGAGGGTTGGTCCCTGCCAGCCCAGGAGAGGGTGCTCCCCGTCACGAGGGCAGAACTGAGCCCGGCACAGAGGTCCCAGTGGGTTCTGCACGTGGTCGAGGCAGACCTGGTCAGCGAGGTGAGCTGATCCATGCCTCGGCTGGAAGCACCGACCTTCCCGTCGAGCCTTGGACGCACGGTGTGATGGGGAAGAGGTTTTTCCCCCAAAAAAATCTCGGTCCAGGAATTGATCGGTTCAAATCGAAAGACAAATGTTTGCGAGAGCATACCAGGGAGGTTAGCGAAGGCCTTCCTGAGCTGCACGCAATGATTTCACATCCCGGGGGGCTGCTGTTTCCTGAGCGAGGATCATGTAACCAACACATGTTAGAAATCATCAGCTGCTCGAGCGAACGACGCCAGGCTGTGGTTTGCTTTAAAGGAACAGCCTCAGGGAGCCCAGCCCTAGCACTGGAGTCTGCTCCAGAAGTCACGGACCAGGGAGGAATATCCTGTAACTAACCTGGCTCAGGGGGGGTCCAGTCCTGGCCAACCCAAAAGATCCTGCACACGCTATCGCCCCCGTAACACATGGGAAAATAACGTGACTGAATCGCACACTCGGCCATCCTGCGAAGCTGCAGCGAATCCAAGGGACAGGCTGGAAAATCCCAGACACACCACTCGCATCCCCACGCAGGTACCCTCTGCCTGGCTTCCCCCACCCCGCTGCCTCGCTGACAACACTGGCAAGACCCCAGCAAACACCTTCTCCTGCTCTCCTGCACTTGCTCTGCACCACCGAGTGCTGAGGAAACAAATTTCCAGGCTCAGCTGACCCCTGCTCTCCTAGTGCACGGACCAGGAAACATTAAAAGTGAAAAACAACTCCTCAGCCAGTATCAGGAGGCATTTTTTTTTTTACCTGGCTCCCACCCAACTTGCTTTGCACAGTTCCAGTTCTGGTCCTGCCCTCGCTCACAGGCTTGGCTGCTCTGCAAACCTGTCTCCGAGGCATGGAGAGCAGCCCCGAGCGACCAAATTCCTGTAGCTCCAGGCTTCCCGCTGCTCATCAGCAGAGCCCACGTCTGCCCTCGCCGCACCGGACGGAGCAGCGCACGGCCCAGGACCGCAGCACACGGGTGAGCGGTACCCAGGTGGCTTCTGCAGCACATCCACACCCCAAATTGTAAAGGCATCTGGCTCTTCGAGCTCTCCTCCACCACAAGCAGGAGCTTGGCCGTCGCTGCCCTCCCTCCACCCTGCCTGGCTGGCTGCTCGGACACTGCCCCTTGCATGGGGGGTCCCTGCAAGCCCCCCGTGCACGCAGCCCTTCAACGCCAGAAGCAGGCAGAATTGCTGCCTGAGACCAGGGCGAGGTTTTGCAAGCAGCTTGTGCCACAGATGCGCCTTTCCTAGCTCTTCCCCCTCCACCCGGCTCTGCAGGTCCTGGGCTTTGTTAATGAGAACAACCAGGAGGGCTCATTTTTCACTGGGTTTTTTTAGAAATGAACAGTCATCTCTCCCCTAGCTCTTCCCAGCTCCAACAAAGGCATCTCGCCTGGGGCCACGGCTACTTGCCGGGGCAGGGATGATGCCCGCACTCGTGCTGAGCAGAGCAGCGCCTGCCTCCCACAGGCTCCAGGCACCGGGTCATGCTCCGAGCTGGCAGAGAGCAGGGGAAAAACTGCTCATGGACTTGCCAGATGCTTTTGGCTGGAAGATCCCCTTGTCTCAGGAGCATCCTGACCAGCACAGCATGGAAGTGGAAGGGGCAGCGTTTTCCCCACCCAGGTCCCTGCAGGACAAGTCACCAGGAGTCCAGCAGCCGCCCCCCGCAGGAGGAGCGGGGGACAGCAAAGGGTGGTAGAGATGAGAGCGGCCACTAAGATCAACGAGCAGCCCAAGCTGAAAGGCTTTGGCTGAGACAGTGGGTAACAAATCAGTCCTCAGCCCTTCAGCATCCACCTCCACGTCTCCTGTCCACATCTGGTCCCCCCTCCTTTGCCCTGCTCCTGCAGGTTTGCTCTGACCAGGCTCCGGTGCAGGTCAACAGGAGGTGGGGAACGGGGGGAGCCGCAGCCCCCGAACAGCATCAGTGCTGCCTTTCTGCTAAAAGAGCAAGAGGAAAAACCTTTGGGCTACCCAGAAGATGCCGAAGAGACCGCCAGCCTCCTCCACACACAATCCCCGTCATCCTCTCCCTTCGCACATCACAGTCCACTAGAGACACTTGTGCAGCGAGCGAGTGATTAGATCAGCGATCTAAAGACGTTTGTACGGAGCTCGCATTATTTAAGGCTTGGTGAAGTCTTTTACAAAAGCAATAAAAGCAGATAAGGTGACTAGCTGCCCACTTTCCCATGTTTGGGCGGTGATGATAGCCGGTCACGCGGCTCCTCTGTGCGCTGGGCAGAGCAGCAGCCTGGAGGTGCCCGACATGCCTGGCCGGTGCTGCAGGGACTACTACACATTTGTGCACGCCTAAGGATAAAATCAGGCTTGGGGATACCAAAATGCTGAGATTAAGTGTCCCCACGCTCCCCTCGTGGCAAAGCAAGCATGGGTGGAGGGAGGCGCGTGGAGGAGACCCACTCAAAACTGCTCCTTGGGGCACATGCAATGCCAGCCCAGCCAGGCTGCAGCGACAGGTCCAGAGAGCAAGGGTTGGGAGGAAGGATGCCCGCACGAACAGCAGCCTGAGGAGCAAGGAGAGAGCCGATACGGACCCGCAGGGAGCCCTGCCCAGGGGCAAGGGTGGGCAGCCATCACTCCCGAAAGGAGCGCCTGCTCTAGGAGGAACGCAGGGCGGGAGGACAGGGGCTCCCCGCACCGCTGCTGCAGCACTGCCCGCCCTGCCTGGACAACTCCTACGCAAAAGCCACCTTCAACCTCCAGCTCCCCTGGCTGGGTGCTCGGCAGCGCCATGCCAGGGTGCAGCACCTGCGTGATGGGTGCGAGCCGCTGCGGAGACAACACCCACTGCCAGGAATGGCCACCAGCACAGGCCAGGGGCACCCACGGGCCACCAAGAGTGGCTGCTGCCACAACCAGATAGAGCCTAGGGGTGATGGGGAGAGGAGAAAGAAGCGGGAGCGGGGTCACTCCCGGCGCATAGGGACCACCCTGCTTTGCAGGCAGGATTGCTCCAAATCAGGCAGAAGAAAAGGCAGGACCTGCTTGAGCCTTTGCCATGCTCTGCCCCACGCGTGACCAGCTCGGACAACAGGGCCACCCACTCACCTCCCTGCACCCGAGTGGCGGCTGCATTTGGGGATGGGCAGGGGGACCTGCGCTCAGCCCTGAATGTCCCCCGGCAAGGGCCATCTCCTCCATCTCCTGGGGAGGGAACCCCAAACAGCCTCGTGCTGCCTTCACCATCCTCCTCCTCACTTGCGGGAGGGTGGGTGCTGCCTTGCTCTCCAAACGGGGCAAAGAGCCTGGCAGCGCGGCACGGGCAACGACACCATCCATACGGGGGGACAAGAACACAGAAGCAGAAAAGTAGGACTGGAAAGATGCTCGAGAGGTTTTTCTTCAAGCTCCTGCCCTGGCAGCTACGGGAAAGGGCAATTCCTGCCCCCCGACCCGAGCCCAGGGCAATCAGGGACCTGAGAGGGAGTTGCTGCTTCCCCCCAGCCCCACAAATCATTAAAAAGAGAAACCGGACCTGCTCTTTCCCTTTTAATTAGGTGGTACCTGTGAATAGCCGCCTTCTCCTGCATCCCCTGTGTCCGCTGGGGCTCCCTGCAGGAAACTGGTCTGCGCGAAGCCGGGGGAGGCGACGGGATTCGGTGGAAAAGACAGTGCCGTTCCTGGCAGGCAGGATGTGAAACGGGACAAGTTCCTTTTTTAAAGGAAAAAAAAAAAAAATACCCTTCATTGTGTGAGAGCGCTGGAGAAGTGAGCTGCTGGTGAGCACCTCTTCCTACCAGCGCTCCCGGTTCCCGGCGGGGGTCCTTAGAAGACTCACGCTCTGCAAGACCCAGCCCAGAAAGTCCAGGCTTAAGGGCCAAATCCTGAGCCGATGTCACTACTGAAATATCACAGGCAGTTGTCAGGACCAAAGCTCAGCCTGGCAGGGCTTTGGTTCATGGCTCTCACCGAGGGAGAGCAGCACTGGCTGGGGATGCCGGTGGCACGCAGGGACGTCAGTCCTGGTGCACTCAGGGCAGCTCTGGCTTTATGGCCACGTCTCTGCGGCACGTCCCTAGGAATAACCGTGGCTGCACCGGCCTGTGTCCCAGCCTAGGGACGGCTGCAGGGCCCGAAGTCCTGGGGACGGGGTGGGCCACAGGGCAGCTGCCTCCATCACGGGTCTCACCTGGGTCTAATTCTCCTGCTCACAGTCAGGTCCCTGTTTTGCCATCGATCCTAAACTGCTCCCAGCACAAGGCTGGGGGTTGCCAGAGCTGTCTGCGGGTTTGGGCTGAGGCCAGCCCACTCTTCCCACACCCCGTCCTTAGAGAAGAGGTCCTGGGAGGACTGAAGTGCTTTATCAAGATCTCACTCTCATTTCAGAGGTAAAAGCACTGAAAGCCGCAGACCCACCTGGCCACAGAGCGGCTACTGCAGTCGCCGGTAACAGCCATTTCTCCAGCCTGGCTGTTTGCTTTCCAAACAACTCAACATTTCTGTTTCGGAGCGACTGGGAACTCTCCCCACCCGCAGGACGGAGCACTGGGGCCCAGCGGCCGAACGTGCAGAGAGGACAGCCTGCTGGCCCCATGCCCCACGTGTGGCCCATCACCAAAACCCGTGTCAGGCCGCGTCCCCCCAGCCCTGGGACCTTCTGTTCTCAGCCCAGGCAGCACCGGGGGGTTTCTCGCTGCCTGGAGCTGGGTGTCCCCGGCCCCGTGGGGCCACCCCACCAGCACTCACGCTGCCCCGTGGGTCACAACGGGGGCTCCCTGAGGAGAGGCAACCCTGTCCCCATGGTCCCACCTCCTGTCTGCCCCTGCCGATGGGCACCCACGACTGCACCCGGTCCCTGGGACCATGCTGCATCCCCAACCTCAGGGCCCCCCTCGGTCCCTCATCCCCCCTCAGTCCCCACGTCTCCCCTCGGTCCCCGGGGCCCCCTTGGTCCCCCTTGGTGCCCTTGTCCCTGCTCAGTCCCCAGTTCCCCCCTCGTCCCCAGGTCCCCCCTCAGTCCCCGGTTCCCC
>VYZW01064937.1:0-12756 GCA_013401315.1 Balaeniceps rex
CCGCCGGAACGGGAGAACCGCACCCCGCCCCGAGCCCGGCCCCGGGGGGCAGCCGCGATCCTGCCAGCCCCGGAGCGGTAGACAAAGGCCGGACCCCGGCCCCGGTGCCTCGCTGCGCTCCCCCGCAGCCGCCCCCGCCCTCCGCGCCTGTTCCCTGGGCAGGAGCCGGGAGAGCATCCCCGGCGGCGGCGGCGGGGGAGGGGGCTGCGGCCGGGCAGTTGTCCCGCGGCGTGACCCAGCCCCGCCGCTGCGGGGAGGGGGGGGACACACTCGGGCCACGGTCCCGCTGCGCCGTCTCCGAGGGGTCCCTGGTGGTGGGCGGGCACGGCGGGCCCGGGGGACGAGATGGGGCCGCCCGTCCCAGCCGGCAGCTGTGGCTCTGTGTCTCCCCGGCAGTCACACGCA
The DNA here is from genome assembly GCA_013401315.1 of Balaeniceps rex. Taxonomy (NCBI): domain Eukaryota; kingdom Metazoa; phylum Chordata; class Aves; order Pelecaniformes; family Balaenicipitidae; genus Balaeniceps; species Balaeniceps rex. The sequence goes on from VYZW01064937.1 coordinate 406, forward strand.
TGTGCCGTGTTTCTGGTGGTGCCACGCGTGTGCTCCCTGTCTGTTAACGCCATGTATGGGCTCCATGCCCACCCAGCAGTGCCACGCGTGTGCTCCTGGTCTGTCCATCAATGCCACGCATGTGGTCCCAGTTTGTCCATCAGTGCCATGCGTGTGCTCCCTCTCCATCAGTGCCGTGTATGTGCTCCATGCCCACCCAGCAGTGCCATGCATGTGCTCCTGGTCTGTCCATCAACGCCACGCATGTGGTCCCAGTTTGTCTGTCAGTGCCACGTGTGCTCCTGGTCTGTCCATCAATGCCACGCGTGTGCTCCCGGTCCATCCATGGGTGCCACACGTGTGTTCCCTGTCCATCAGTGCCATGTATGGGCTCCATGCCCACCTGGCAGTGCCAGGTATGTGCTCCTGGTCTGTCCATCAGTGTCACATGTGTGCTGCATGCCCACCTAGCACTGCCACGTGCATGCTCCCAGTCTGGCCATCAGTACCATGCATGTGGTCCCTGTCTGTCCATCCATGCCACACTTGTGCTCCTGGTCTGTCCATCAATGCCATGCATGTGGTCCCAGTTTGTCCGTCAGCGTCATGCGTGTGTTCCCTGTCCATCAGTGCCATGTATGTGCTCCATGCCCACCCGGCAGTGCCATGCATGTGCTCCTGCTCTGTCCATCAATGCCACGCGTGTGATCCCGGTCTATCCATGGGTGCCACGTGTGTTCTCCCTGTCCATCAGTGCCATGTATGTGCTCCATGCCCACCCAGCAGTACCATGTGTGTGCTCCTGGTCTGTCCGTGAGTGCCGTGTGTGTGCTCCTGGTCTGTCCATCAGTGCCATACGTGTGGTCCCTGTCTGTCCATCCGTGCCACGCGTGTGCCCCTGGTCTGTCCATTGGTGCCACACGTGTGTTTCACACCCACCCTGCAGTGCCACACGTGTGCTCCAGGTCTGTCCGTCAGTGCTATGCCCGTGCTCCATGCCCGCCCAGCAGTGCCACACATGGGCTCTGTGCCTTCCTGGCAGTGCCACACATGTGCTCCATGCCCACCTGGCAGTGCCACGCGCCTGCCCCGTGCCGGCTGGGGGCACGGCAGTGGTGCGCACCGAGGGCTGCCTGCGTTGTCAGCAGCGGTAGGGCCGGCGTGAGGACGCGGATGCAGGAGCCGGGAGCCTGTGGGAACCTGGAAAAGGAATTTGATGTGTCAGGGAGTTGTCTGAGGCCGGTGCTGGAGGTGCAGGGCGCGGTGGTGGCAGAGCCAGCCAGCGCACAGGCGGCCACGGTGCCGCACGCCCGGGGCTGGAGGCAGGGGGGAAGGTGAGGGCACTTCACTGGCTGAAGGGCTGTTTTCTTCACTGCCCCTCGCCCCGTGCCAGCCGCGCCGTGCCCGTCCGGCAGATCCCCAAGGTGGGAATTGAATGCTGCAGTAGCTGAGCCACGGGTTAGCCATGCCGGAGGTGGGTACGGTGAAAACAGGGCATGTCTGTGACGCTGGAGCATTGACATTATTTCTTGAAACACGCCATTGTAAATCACGTTGACCCTTTCTACCCCACTGGATCTCTGGACGCCTCTCAAAAAACTCCCAGTGTCACCGTCCGGTTTGCACTGGGCCCAACACGATGCTGTTGGAGAGGGACTTGTGGAGCACACAAGGTCTTCCCAGTTTGGGTTTTCTACCACGTAATACAGGATGCCTACAGGAACTTGCTAGTGCACTGCAGTATTTTTGCTGACCACTAAAAATAAGACGGACACCCTTTCAAGCCTCAGTCAGCCATGGAAGCAGAGCTTTCTCGGGGGACTGCTGCAAGGAGCAGCTGGGGGGATGGAAATGGCAGAAAAGAGAAGGCTGTTCTGCACAGCGGGGGCTCGGTGGGCAACTTTCTCGCAAAGACTTTGCGGGTGAAGTCAGGCTCAGCTCTTAGCCTGCTACAGCACATGGGCATCCCTCCAGCACGGCGCGAAGCCGTGACCAGCTGAACCCGGTGTCCAGGACCGGCTGGCACTGGGGGGCCATAGGGGCGGGTGGGATTTCCTACGAGGACCCTATGAACAGGCTTTGCGGGAGGTGCGCTGGCCGTTGGCTGTCCAGGAGTGCCGGGGAAGCCCTCGGCGCAGGAGCCCAGCTGCTTTGCAGGAGATGTTGAGCGAGGAAGGGAGTAAAGGGACACTTGGCTTTTGCTGAGGAGTTGCTCTAGCCAGGGTGGTGCTGCCTTCTTCACCGTGATCATACCTCCTGGCCGAGGTAACCACTGAATTCCCCACCTTGCAGTTCAACCACTCAGGAGCCGAGGGAAAAGGGAATGCCCTCTCGCACCGCCGTAGGCACGGACAGAAGTCTTCTCCTACCTCAGCCCACCCATTTGAAGCTGAGGTAGGAGACTGCATGTCCATCGAACCTGGATATCGTCACATGAAGAGCACCGACTGGGGTTTTATCACTGCCAAATCATGATGACCATCAAACGTTAGCTCCATCAGCGCAGGGCAGAGTGATAAGCGTTATGTTTTCCTTAATGGTTAATAGACACCCTCCTTGGCATGAACAACACCTTGCAGAGTAAGACATCAGCTGAAGGGCCTGAGTCTGTCCCAGAAAGGGGGAAGGAACTGGCGGAGGGGGGCTCAGGGAGGAGTGAGGGGCCGCGCATGGTAGTCGGTCGGTTTGGGTGGACACGTACTTGGCACGGGGTGAGCCAGTTGCTCCAGCCACGTGGTAGGCATGGCTGATGGAAGGGAAGGACTTTAGCGGTCTTCTCTCCAGCAGTGATTGTCCTCTGTAGAAAATTGCTGGAACCTGCAGGATTTCCAGTGAATGGCCTTAGCCTGGTGTACAGCACTCACTGGGCTCGATGTCTTCGCTTCCCGGTCCTCTAGATCTGGCGAGCTGTGTCCTGCTAGCCTTTCCTTCGACCGGGTCTCTCCTGGCTTCCACTCGGTTTGTTAACAGCTGCAGTTAAACGTCGTGTCTGCTCTTTGATGTGGTGGCTGAGTCTGCCTGGTGTTTCTGTTCAGAAGGTTTGGGGCCATACAGAGGGTCACTCTCTGGAGAGCATGGCCAGGAGCTTCCCCGGCCTGGGAAGGCAAGGCCAGGCAAACGAAGAACTGTTATCCTCCGGATGAGGATTTGGGGAAGACCAAAACCTGAGTGTTCAGGTCAATATTTTGGGTCCCAATCCAGCACGGATTCAACAAGGGTTTAACCTGCAGTGCATGAACAATCTCATGATATGCCAGATTATAGTGCGTGATACTGAGGCCACTTTTGTCCTTGAAGATGGCGGGGGGAAAAAAAAGTGGGAATATTTGGTGGCACTGGACCTTAAACTGTCAGCTCTGGATGGCAGATACTGGGTGGTTACAGCACAGGGTACCTGCTGCAGGCTGTTTTATAGACCAACACGTGATAGCTCCAGGTCCACTGCTACTTATACTACACAAATGAAAGTTGTTCTTAGTAACTTCCAACAAAGTTGGAAAACAAAGCTAGACGTTAGTTCTCTTTGCAACATTTTTTCAGGTAAGGGTACCCCAGACCCTGGGCTATTGTACTAGCCTGTGATTATTCTTTCACGTACATAAACCCAAGGAAATCGGGAATTAGCAATTGTAATACCTAGAAAAGGCTTAACTGGAAATATCAGCACAGCTTAGCTGAGATGGGAGCTGAAGAGGGAAGGCCGTGGTGCCTCTGTAGCGTGGTGAGTGTCCGGAGAAGGTACATGGTGCGTGCTTAGAGGGCCCTTCTCGAGGTACGAGAAAAAGGGATGATCAACAGACGTGTGAGTCATCCAGATGGATAAAACCAGATAATTTCTACCCATCTCATAGCTAACTGGTGGAATTTATCAGCACAGGGAGTGTTTGTGTATGCAAAAGGACCGGGTGCCTCTTTGGAGGAGAAACACCTGGGAAGGTACAGATTTCAGAAAGAGAAGGGAGAGATAAGCATTCATGCTTTAGGGGATAAGTCTAAAACTGATGGTCAGGAGTGAGGAAGATGCTTCCTTTGAGGATATTTCCTTCCCCAGTTTCTCGCGCAGCACCCGGGCCTTCCTTTGAAGTGTCTGATGCTTATCAGGGCAGGGGCAGCGCAGCAGTCTGGAGGGACCCATTCGGCTTGGCCATATTCCCACGTCCCCGGTACGTCCGTCCCGTTCAGCAGCGGCAGCGGTCAGTCCTCACCGCGCGCCCAGCACCACGAGCACAACAAGCGCTCAGCCGCTGCTCCGAGCCTCTGCTCCGGCCTCCCGCTCCTTCCGCAAGAGCCTGGCTCGTGCCCCGGTGGGGCAGGGCGCTGGGAGAGCTGGGTCTGCGCCGAGCGGGAGCCGTGCGGGACCGTGCCGGGGACCCCCCGCTCCACCCCGATAGCGGCTGCCTGCTGATGGGGGGTGGCAGTGGTGGACGCTTCCCAGCCGCCACCCCGGACACCCCCACTTTACGTTCACAGCTCGCATGGGAAAGTGATAACTGGGCAGTGCCCTTCTCCTCGGAGCTGTTTTCAGTGCATTTATCAGCTGGAAATGAGGGCAGCCAAATACTGGGTAAAAAGCCGTGTAGGGCAGGCCAGCAGCAAGCGCCCCGCAGGTCCCAGCTGGAGAAGGCGCCGTGCCAGCGGGAGCCCTGCAGTGTCCCCAGCTACACCGGTTTTGTGGGTCAGCATCTGGATTGAACAGGACCCAAACTGGAACCGTTTACCAAATACCCCTGCGTGCTGCGGGGTGGGATAAGAGGCAGGCAGAGGGGTGGGTGCGGGGGGAACCGAACCCATCGGTGGACGTAGCCTGGTACCAAGCAGCACGAAGCGAGCCCGGGAGTTAATAACCATCACTTCTGCTGGCAGCTGGGAGTGCCTCGTTGGGAACGATAGAGAAATGTTGAGGTACTTGTGGGATCACTACGGATGAGTGTTTGGCCCTCGTAACTTCAGGCATTCAAAGCCGGACAGCCAGCGTTACCTGGGTGTCTCAACTGCCTCTACAGTCAACACGCAACGATGAGAATCCTCAGAACCCATTCATCCCGGTGCTTTAAGTGCTCGTCATGGAGTGAGATGAATCGCTCGCTGGAGCTGCCTTATTCTTCCTAGCAAACACAAAGGAAGCCCGCGTGTCTCACACAGCCTGCGTCTGAGACGGTCACCTACCCAAGGCTGGATGGGAGACCTGGATCCACCGATGGGAGACCTGGACCCACCAACCGGACAGCTGTGATCCACCAGTGGGAGAGCTGTGATCCGCCAATGGGATGCAGTCAAGAAAAAGGGGAGCGATCCCAACCTGTCTTGGGAGAGTCATTCCAAGAGAGGTACAGAGAAGTGTGAAGGCTCTGGTGAAGCTCCGGGGTGCTGTCTGGAGCGGGGTGGCCATACTGAGAGAATTTAGCCTGAAAGGAGCGCAGAGGGAGTTTGCTGGATTGCTCAGGAGAGAGGAGAGTGTCTTACGGAGATGACTCGGCTCCCTGACCTCAGCAAAACACGTGCTGAGAGAAGACGCATTTGTGGGCAACTGAGAGAGAGACACCAGGGAGGGACACGGACTAAGCCACGGCACCGCCTTGGCACAAGAGCGAGTAGGAATAAACGGACTGTGTATGAACCCACGTTGAAATGAGGAGATGCTGAGCAAGCATCGGAGCCACCAGTCTCTACAGGAGCGATTTCAGAGGAGAACTGAGGAGAGAACCTGGCCGCTGGGAAAACGGAGCTTGGTCAGGTTACGAATGACACGGCGCAGCGTGGCTGCCTCTCGCAGTGGGGGACGGCACCGTCCGAGGGCCCTTGGTGGTCTCTGTCCCCAAAGGGAGAAATCGGTTTTAATTCTCCTGTAGTTTTTGCTAACTCTGAACCTAAACAATGAGAATTTTCCAAGTAGAATTATTCTTGACTTTAATCAAAACCTAATTTAGATCCAGGTCAGATAATAAGTCAAAGCAGCTAAGGGCAGTCAGCAAAGAGCGTGAATTCCTTCTGGAGCCTATTGGATTTCTGTCTGTGTCACAGCACCAAAACATTATTTGGTGTGGCCTTCGCCCGGGAGAGGCCTGGGCTGACACGAGCGGAGGAGCTGGAGTTACAAACTGAATGGGGGATTGTGGAAATAATCGACGCTTTTCCTACCTTCTTACTCTGTCTCCGGCGTGGCTTCAGAGGGCTGGGAATCAAACCACGTGGACGCTCAATTGATGTGCTCGGGGGAAGAACCACGGCAGGAGTGCAGTAGCCTGAGCGCTGCGATGGGGACCGAAATACCACCAGCTGCCGGGGCTGTGTGGGAGCGCGGGACAGCAGCAGCCAGGGAGCTGCAGATCAGGGCTGAGCTCCATTTCCAGAGCTGCGTGGGGAAGTCTGATGGCACCTGCCCACATCCTCTGCGACTGCACATGATGCCACGTCTCCCTCAGTTTCAAGATCAGCAAATTTACCCTTCTCTGCTTTTTTTTCTTCAGCAGAAAGAAGAAAAAAACCCAACCGGGAGACCACAGATTTCCAGGCTGGGCGGTGCTAACGCGGCACAAGCTGTCACCGCAAGCCTGGAGGAGCGGGGATGCCCTCTGCAAGCTGGAGTTCTCATTGTTTGCGTGGCAGAGGACAAGGAGGGAAGTAATATGAACCAAAAATAGTCTTACAGTTTGGGAAGTGAAACTGTGTTCCTCTGACCTCTCACACTTGTGGTTACGTGCAGGGCAGCGGGTTGTCTTGCTCCGCCAGCCGAGAGGGGGGTTCTCTCCGTTCCTCCAGGTGTAATCCGTTCCTCCAGCCACATCTGCTTGGGCCGCCCTCCCCAGGTCCCGTCGTCCTCTTTTGAAATCCCCGCCGTGGGTGCGCTCCAGCAGCATCTGCAGCTGCAAACAGCTGGACGGGGCTTTCCCATGAGCCCCTTTACGCTGCTCTGAGGTCAGGGGATTGCGCTGGGCTCTGAGGAATCCCCGCTGCCTCTGCGGGACCTCTGGGCATGGGTGGGCAGCTCCGGTGCTTTCAGAAGGGAACTGAGGTGGGGTGCTGGCCTTTAGCTCCAAACATTTAAATGCTGGTGCTTAAAGGAATCGCTGGCCGGTGCGGAGGGGAGGAGGCAGCAGGGACCCTGTGCCTGCTCATCAGGGACCCCAGGAGAAGCTGGGTCTAATTTTCTGTGTGCTGGTGGGCACGAGGGTGCTCGTGATGATATTTCTGGGTGGGATTTAATGGACTCGGACTAAATCCTGGAAACCTGTGCAGCAGCGGGATAACGAAATGCCGGCTGTTCTCCAGTCTGGCTGCATCCCACCTCCAAATACTTTAAACGCTTTGATACAGCTGTTAACTTAGCAGTGGACGCTCGTCCGTGTGGCTCATCCGTCCCCTTCACTGCCCGGCTGGGTGCCTGGCGTGGTCTGTGCTGCGGCCGCTGTGTGGCTGCTGACCGCAGCGAGCGTGCTGCTCGTGGCCGTCCCTGAACAGGTTCCCCGGTGCCGTACGTCTCCAAAGGCTCGTTACCACCAGACCTGGAGAACCTCGCCTGCAGCATCGCCCCTGGGAGATGCTGAGCACGAGCAGGGCTCGTTACGCATACCGGGACGAGAGGCAGTGGGGCGCTGGGCAGAGCCAGGCCAGCGGCCTGCAGGGTGCTGCGTCTTTCATTCAACTTTTTGTGTCAGCCAGTGGCTGAGCGAGCACTGGGGCAATTTCTGTTGATTTTATTTGGGGGGTGCGTGGTTGGTTTTTTGCCTGATTTCCTAGAATTTTCACAGGGATGTTGAAGTCTGGTCTGGTCCCAGAATAAAGTGAATTCTGTGTTGCCCTGGGGCTGAACGGGTTAATTTTTGTGCTTCTCTCCCCAGCTCGCTGCGGACTCTGGCTGGGACAGAACATCTGTCTGTTGCTATGGCTGCAGTACACTTGAAGGGGATGACTGGATAATTATTGCAAACATCCATCCTGCCTGATGTGCTCCCGGACCCTCCCTGCCCAAACGCAGGGCGAACGGCCGCAGGTCGGGGCGCAACTTCAGTCGCAGGGATCCTACCTAGGGATGGCGTTGGCAACACCTTTTCATTTGCATAATTAATGAGGCCGAGGCTGCAGGGCTCCTGGGAAATCCGACACAGAGCAGCCGCGATGAAATGGCATGGAGGGCTCCAGCCTTCTCCGTGGCTCGTTAGAGCTCTGCTCGCTGATAACGCCCCGCTTTGGAGCTACAGGGGAGTTGTTCTCCCATTTCCATGAATTTACCACCCACTTCCATCTGAACAGATTGCTCTGGGCCCGATCCTGCCATACCGCCTGCCAGGCGCAGGCCCCGGGCCTGTCTGCTGACGAGCAGGATCCGGCCGGCGCGGCGTTGGGACACACGCGTCCCTTGGTGCAAAGCGCGTCGCCTTCGGGGCCGCCTGCCCCGACCGGGGGCCTTGGAAGCTGCAAGGTCCCTGGGTCATGGCATGGACCCAGGGCTCCCCTGGCTTCTTCCCCCCTGGGTAGGCTGCTGCCGGCAGCGCTGCCTGGACTCCCTGCCTGCGCTGCCACCGCCTGCAGCTCGGTGACTTGCTGGATCAAGCTGTGCACGCCGCTCGCCCCTGCAGCACCCAGGCACCGTCCTGTGCATGCAGCTGCAGTGCCAGCACCGTGACCGGCCGGTACGTCCCCCGGGTACAGGGACCGTTGGGGAAAGTCGGGCGGCTGCTCTGCAGGGCGATCCTCCTCGATGGTCCCCAGTGCAGGAGCAGCACTGGTGGAGCCCGCTGCCAGCCACTGGCTGGTGACCCACCTGGGATCCAACGGTGCCCGTCTCCGGGGACATGGCCTGCCCTAACCCCGTACCTCCCGGCAACTCCGTCCTCTGTTCCTAGGAGTCGGCCTGTGCGGCCAGCCTGCCTGAAACACCCACCTCCCCTTTGTTCCTGGTGTTGCTGCTGTTCTTTTGCCTACTGGCATTTAACCCTGCCCTGGATCTAACCCTGGGGGTGTTCAAAAACCCAGATCTGGCCCTGCGGCCTGTGGATTGTCCTTGTTTCAGCCAATTCCCACCTCTGAATTAATAGAGCAAAAAATAATGCAGAAGTTCCCCTTCTGACCAGACACTGCTGTACTCTGCTTAACTATGAACTTCAATGCATCCATTGTACATTTTTTTCTGTTTATCAACACGTGGTGGGGTAGGAAAAGTCCGAGTGGAGCTGGGACCACGATGAGCACAGACCTCCGCAGCACTCATCCTCTGGAAATGCTCCGCAGAAGTCCAGGTAGGCTGTGCAGGACAAAGCTTCTCCTCGCTTTTCCCATTATCTGTAACACTGGCAATAAATAATAATGCAGAACATTTTCATACAGTGCTTCGCATCTGCAGAGCACCCCGCAAGCACGGTGCGGAGCATTTCCAGAGGATGAGTGCCTCTCTGGAGGCCGGCAGCAGGTAAGGACCGGGGCCAGGGCGGTGGGAGGCTCCATCAGGCAGAGCTGCCTCTTTAAACGAGGAAGGAGGATGGCAGGGGGAGAACTGGGGGCTGCTGCGGGTCCTGTTTGATCCTTATCATCCCTACATTTTTGTGTATGATTCAATAAACTCCTTTGCTTGCACAACTTAATTCTCATCGGCATGACTCAGGTGCAAATGATCCGCTCACATTAGCAAGTGGTGGAGTTGAGCCCCATGGCTACAAAACTTTCAAGAGATCCTAATTTTGATTCAGTCAGCCTGGAGGGCAGAGCCAAGCGCTTCCCTCTTCGAGGCCCTTGCAGAGGGAAGGGGCAAACGAGAGCGGCAGGTTGGGTACGTACCACGCTGGCTGCATGAAGGGGGCTCCCAGGCATGGCCGAGGCTGGCATCCGCTTGCTAAACCTGCAGAAGGTCTTTTAGAGTTTGGGGGGCTCCTGGAGCCTCTCTTCCCCCAGGAACTCATCACATCCAGCCCCTGACAAAGCTCTGGGATCTGCTGTCCCTGGTCGGGCCATAGCCCCAGGCAGCCAGGGCTGGGTGCTCGCGGGATGCACATCTGCTCCAGGGAGCTCAGCACCTCTGAAAGCCCAGCCCTCGGGATGCCCAGCTCCGCCTGGAGGTATCTCACTTCTAGGTGCCTGTGCTTGGAGGTGACTTGCCTGAAAACACACGGGGCATCCGTGAGCTGTAGGTCTTCTGGAGTGCATCCAGACAGGATTGCTGTGGCAGGCGGAAAGACGATGCCACTCTCTGCTCACAGGAGGGTCCTGTATCCGTGGTGTCCCAGAGCTGTCCCAGATGCTTCTCCTCTGGCCCCAGGGCTGCAGGGGCTCTAGGGGACAAGCTGTCTGTGGCTTCTGCTCCTGTTTGTAATTCTGGGGAAGGGTAGGAGGACAGGCACTGTCCTGTGGAAGGGCGCAGGGCGTTATCTCCTGACAGTGCCCCAGTCCGGTCCAGTGGTGACTCCCGTGTCCCTAGCCCAGCCCTTATGGGAAGAAGGGCTCTTGGGGACAGCTTTGGTTTCCGTGCTCCCCAAGACTGCAGGCAGGGAGGAGGGCAAGTGAGTCACTGCAAAGCCACGGCTGAAGCGCGGAGCTGTGCCTGGCAGCCCGGGGAGTGGGGCAGTGACGGAGGGGGGAGGAGGAGCGGGTGCAGGGCTCCCCCAGGGCCAGTCCTGGCCTGGAGCTTGAGATGGGGACTGGCGTGGGGACGGAGGCGTGCCATCTCCCCTACCTCCTGGGCTCGGCCCCATTTCCAACGTGTCTTGGCACCATATGGCGCTTGCTTTATTTGTTCTGCTGCGACTTGGGAAGGAGGGCAGTGTTTCATTGTCTGGCAGAGGAGGTGGGACGCAGGCACAGGAACATGTCCGTGTCCCATGGGATCGCCGCCTGAGCCAGGCGCTCTGTGTCTCGCCTGAGTTGCAGGTCAGTGTCCTCATCCCTGCGCAGCCCTTCGCTCCAGAGGGGCTTCCCCGGAGAGTCGCTGCCGGAGATTCACCCGCCCACGTGGCTCCGGAGCTGAACCAGCACCGCGTGTGCGGGAGCGTCCCGGTGCAGAACACGACCGACCCGCAACGGGACGCTGCCTGGTAGGAGGAAAACGTGGCAGCGCTGTTACTGACTCATCAGAGCACAGGCAGCAATTCTGCGACAGCGATGCCGGGCTTGCCCAGCACCAAAAAGTGACAGCACGCTCCACCCACCCGGGCTTGCGGGGAGCAGGAGCCTTCTCCGCATGCCTGCTGTCTGGAGGAGCCGCTGTCCCGCGCACATCTCCCCGTCCTGCTCTGTGGCATCCCAAATCTCAGCCTACAGCCGCCCCCGCCGCCCCCGCGCTCCCTCCAGCCCTGCCTTTCCCTTCCCTCTGCTGCTCAGGGCTTGGCTCGCTCCCTTCGGGCCACAGCGGAGGGGGAGGAAGGCTGCCTTAGAGGCTCAGAGGCCCAGCCCTGCCAGATTTGCATATTTTTTACTGTCCCCTAAACAAGACATTTCTCGGGGGAAGTGAATGCGTCGTCTTCCGTCCCCAAGGGTGCTGTGCGCTGGGACGGCAGCTGCTGCTCACGGAGGGGCTGCGGTCCCAGCACCCACCGCGGGCTCGCCACAGGCACGGCCCTGCTCTGCATGCTGCCACTCTCCTGCTCTCTGCAGGAAAAGGTTTTTTTCTTGGTGGTTTCAAAATTCACGAGCTTTAATGCTACTGACCTGGGACCAGCTCCTGTCCCTCTTTGCTCGCAGGAGGAGTCCTGGAGGCGGCCAGGCTGCAGCCGCCTGCACAAACCTGCCCATTTTTATTTTTTCACTAGAATTTCCAGCATGTCCCTCCTCTCGTGTATAATTTAGTCACATGAAAAGAAGCCGTGCGAGGAGGGGAGACGATGGGGAAACTTGCAAAGTCAGCCATGGAGAGGGAATCTGTGTCAGAAAGCATTACAAAGGGAGCTGGGGGATTGGCTCCAGTTGCTTCCAGTTGCTGTTTGTTTGTGCCAACCCCTCAGGAGATCGCCCAGCGCAACGCGCGGCTCTTTCTTTCCCTGCGTCCCTCTCTCTGCTTTTATTGCACTGCAGACCCCGGCTGGGACAGCCCATCGCTGTTGCTATGGCTGCGATGTGCGGGGAGGGCTCGGCCGGATCGCAGCGGCCGGGAGCATCCCCCTCCTTCCCGCCGTGCTGTTCCCCGGCCCCGCAGCCCAGCGCCGCTCGGAACCGCTCCGGCTCCTCCTCGGCAAAAGCCGCAGAGTGGATTTTATACCCGGGAGATTAGACAGGGCTGTGCGCGCCGCTGCCAGCGCCCGCAGGAGCAGGAGGAGGAGGAGGAGGAGGAGGAGGAGAGCAGGGTAGCTCCGGGCTGGGCGGCAGCCAGCGGCCCCGGGGAGGGCCGGGAGGGGCGGCGGGCAGGTAGGGCGGGCAGCGCCGGCCCAGCGCCGCGGCCCGGGAGCGCCG
>VYZW01064943.1:0-20796 GCA_013401315.1 Balaeniceps rex
GTGTGGGTGTGTGTTGGCAGCCCCTGCCCCACGGCTCAAAGCTATGGGGGTGGCCTGCGTGTGTGGGGTACAGGGGGGAGCGCAGGGGGAGCCCAGTGGCGGCACGGGGACCCCATGGGTCTTGCTGGTACCACTGGCCCTACACGGTTCTGCGGGGATCGGACGCGTGAGGGATGCTGCACTGAGCAGCAGGCAGGGGGTCCCGGTCCCCTCCTGGGATTTGGGGCAGGCCACCAGAGCTGCCTGTGCAGAACTGTGGGCATGGCACCCTCAGGTGTCCCTGCACGGGTCCCTCCGCAGCTGGAGCTGCCAGGAATCACAGCCCCTCTCGTGGTGCCTGCCCGTGCCACTGCAGGTGTCCCCACCATGAGTGACACGTCCTTCCCGTCGTCGCGGCGTCGTGGAGCTCAGCTCACCCAGCCTGGCACAACCTGAGCTGGGGGGATTGGGTTGCCGGCTATAAATACCCTGGTCTGGTCACAGCACGGAGCCGACAGCGGTGCGTGAGCTGAAGGACGGCGCTGCCGCAGGGCGGTGAAATCCAACCAGCAGCGAATACAGGACAGAAGGGAGAAGCTGGGAAGGTCTGGAAGAGCTTCCCCATGGGGCATGAGGCTGGGCATGGTGACGGTCCCACCAGGGACCGCAGCCTCCACAAAATCACCCCTGCTGCTGGGGGTTCATGGGGCACTGATGGTGCCCGGTCCTGTGCCCGCCGTGTACCCCACACCAGGCAATCCAGCCGTGGGGCTTGTGTCCTGAGCCACGGTGGCATCTCCAAGCCTTGGGCTGGGCTCACTCGGTGGCAGGGGCCAGGGTGCACCATGGGGCAAAGGAGCTGGCAGCACCCTGGGTGGGAAAAGCCTTCTCCGACCTGTGTCCTCTCCCTGCCTGCAGCGGGCAGGGAGCAGGCAGCGGGTCATTGTCTGGGGGGTGGCGATGCTCTCATGGGCAGGATGCAGCCAGTGGAGGCACAACCCTGGCAAATTAAAAAAAAAAAAAAGAGATGTGGGGTCATAAACAGGGGGGGTGGAGGGATCATGGGAGCAGGCTGGGGGGACTCGCTGCAGGTGGGATGGGGTGCCCTGGGGGGGGCGGTGGGTGCCGGGGCACCCCGTGTTTGCATGTGCGTGCCAGCAGAGGGGGCCCAGTCACTGCCGCCTGTGCAGTGTACACCATCACCGTACACCCCTACAACCGGGGACACCGGTTACAACCTACCGCCTGTGCCCGCTGCTGCTTGGACACCCAGGCAGCCAGAGGGTGCGTGGGCGGCTGGCCTGGCTCCGTGTCCCTTGTGTGAGCAGGGTGTCCCCCCACAAGTCCACATGGGGGAGAGGAGCTGACATGGGGATGGGGTCTTGTGGGGCTTTGTCCCCCAGCCTGCTCCCTGGGGCACGTGGGGCTGGGGCTCACCATGCTTTAGGGTTTCTGTAACTCCATCTCACCTCCCCTGTCCCTTGGTCTCACACTGAGTGTTAGTCTTTCCGCACTTGGCATCCCAGGTGTCGGAGCTGACAAGTTTTCTTTCCACGTGGCTGTGCCCAGCACCCTGGTCCTGGTGGTCTGTGGTGGTCCATGGCAGTCTGTGGTGGTCTGTGAAAGTCCATGGTGGTCTATGGCAGTCCATGACAGTCTATGGTCTTTCATGGTGGTCCATGACGGTCCACGGTGCTCCATGACAGTCTATGGTGTCCATGGTGGTCCATGACAGTTCGTGGTGGTCCGTGATGGTCTGTGGTGGTCCATGGCAGTTCATGGAGGTCCATGATGGTCTATGGTGAGCTGTGGTGGTCCATGGTGGTCCATGGTGGTCCATGATAGTGCATGGTGGTCCATGATGGTCTGTGGCAGTTCATGGCAGTCCACGGAGGTCCATGATGGTCTATGGTAAGCTGTGGTGGTCCATGGCAGTCCATGGTGGCCCATGGTAGTCCGTGGCAGTCCTCGCACTGCACCAGAGCATGGTGGGCACCAAACGCACAGCCGTGCCTGCCTGTCCCGGGGAGCTCATGCCCATGAGGTTCCCAGCTTGTTTTCCAGGTTCCCACTGGGCGAGACCAAGCCCCAGGTCCCCAGAGCTGATGATTGTTTAATTGCTAAAAAATGTTTTTCTACCTCCTGTAGCACAGCAACACGAGCTAGCGGGCTGCAGGGCCCTGCCAAGCGCCTTCACCTCTGCACCGAGAGCAGGGCCAGAAACCTGTCAACCTTGGGAGGTGGCTGTGAAGAGCACAACAGGCACGGCAAGTGGGTGCCCGTGGCATGGTTGGCTCCTCCGGGGCCAGGTAGAGGAGCCATGCAGGCACCGCTGTGCCGGGGCAGGTACATCACTGGGGCATCCCTTGTGCTGCAGGATCCCAGCACCTCCAAAGGCCCCCCCATCCCAAATGGGAGAGGAACATCTCCAGCTCGGGGAGGCTTTGGCCAGCTGGGCACAAGACACATGGTGACGGGCGCAGGCACGCAGGGTGACCTCTGCACATCCGTGGCTTTTCCTGTAGGGTGTCCCTAAAGCAGGGCAGCACCCCAGGGTGCTCCCGTGGGTGCCAGCCAACAGCCCATGGTGCACCAGGGCGATGTGAGGTGCAGGGGGGAGCTTATGGCTGGATCAGATCTGTCTTTCTGATCCCAGAGAGAGGCCAGAGAAGATCTGCAGGATCCATCCAGCACCCAGAAAGCCCCAGTGTCTCCTGGGGCTCTCCCTGTCCCTGCATCCCACTGAAGCACGGTGCCCACGACAGGTCTGGGAGTCCCCAGGGGCTCCCCAGCATGTCCCGGAGCAGTTCCATGCTGGGGTCAGAGCCGGTGGCACAGCATTGCCGTGGCAAAGCCCCCTCCATTGGGGAGCTGCCCTGGACGGCTTCTCTATCGCAGGGTGCCTGGACCACTGACCTCCCCGGCGGGTCCCTGGGCCTGACAGGCGTGTGGCACTTTTTTGGCCAGCACAGCTCCTGCGTGGCCCAGGAATGATCTCCCAGGGTTATTTCTGACTCACAGGACAGGAAACGTTTCGGGGTTTAAGCCGAGCTGAATAATGTGCTCATTTCCTTGTGCCGACTACAAAGCACCTGCTCCAGGGGATTTATGGAGTGCCGGCCTCTCGCACTCGCTGCGCGGCTGCCTGCCCGGATGTTTGTATTTTCCCGGGATGGCCGGCAAGTGCCAAGGCCTGTTTCCCTAAACACACCGCGCCCTCCCGGCATGTTTCCCTCGAGGGGAGCCCGGGCAGAGCCATGAGCAGCGGCACACCGAGGGCGCTGGGGTACCTGAGGTGCCGGGGTTCTGGGGTGCCAGGGTGGGTGCCAGCACCCTGCCAGGGTTGAGGGCAGTGGGGATGCGTGGCTAACCCACTGGTGCCAAAACCTGGCCTGGCACAGGGCAGCCACAGCTGGGATAAATGGGCCGGGAGAGTGCCAAAGGATGATGGAGAGGGATGGATCATGGGGGCAAGCACGGGAGGATGAGACCATGCGAGAGAGGGCAAGGGAGCCCGAGGGAGCCACGGCATGGGGCTACCCAGACCACGGAGCCCTGCCTGCCACCAGCTGTGGGGAGAAGACACCCAGCCTGGGGTGGGCAAAGCCCACCCCGCAGCTGGGGACCCACAGACACCATCCCATTAGAGACCCCATCCCACGGCTGGGAACCCACAGACACCCTCCGACCTGGGCTTGTAGAGCCCCTGCAAAACACGGTGCCCAGCCCATGGGGTGGAAATGGCTCCCCATGTGAGGAGGGTGGGGGTGTGAGTGCTGAGGCCGTGGACACCCATGGGACATGCAGGGCATGCCAGCACGCCTCCCAGCCCATGCTCCTCCGGCAGTACCGAGCTCCATCCAGCGGGCAGCCAGCCTGCAGAGTAAGGAGACATCAAGGTTTTCATGATGTCCCCTCTGCTTTGTCCCCTTTCTGGAGGAACAGCCTCATTGCTGTAGTCCTGGTGGGGTCGGCTCTGATCCCACCCGTAGTTCCAGCCTCTGGGGGCTATCCTGTCTGGCTTACCAGCTGCGGGAGGAAGGACGGAGTGAGCCGGCTGTCATTCCCTGGGTGCCCTTTGTCCTCTCCTGTCCCCTTTCCTGGCTCCTGGCTGCCCAGCTCTCTCTGCCCCCCGTGCTCAGCTCCTCCCGGGGTCCGGCTGCTCCGGTGAGCATTGAGTGTTCAGGTGAGCACACATGGCTCGGAGCTGGCATCTGCCTGCACCCTGCCTGCACCCTGCCTGCACCCTGCCCTGGTGCCCTGGGGGCTCTGTGGCTTGAAGCATCTTCAAGGCTCTGGGCAAGGAGAGGTGCCCACATCCCACAGCCACCCCGGGGCCCAAGGCAGCACCGGGATCCAGCTGGGGCAGCTCAGCCCAGCGATAAGTTGGGGTTGTTCTTTTTTTTTTCCCCTGTTTAGAGAGAAAATAAAGCGCTTGTGGGGAGCAGGAGCCAAGCTCCCCAGTGCCTAAAACAGCAATCGCTGCACTTCCTCGGATTTATGGTGTTTGCTTTCACAATGCCAGCCGGGATCCTGTTTGCTTCCTGCTCTGCAGCTGCAATCCCAGCTGAAGGCTCAGGAGATTCAGGTTTTATAACGCTCCTGGATCCTGCTGATGGCAACTTGTCCAGCATCGTTTATTACCCCCGTGCCTCCTGCGGGGCTGTGGGGGGGCTACTGTCACCCCATCCCAGCACCCACTGACTTGGGTGCTCACCCCTGCCCATCCCCACGGTCCCATCCTCCGGCACCGGGGGCTTGAACAGCAGCTCTGCGGAGGGAGCACCCAACCTTTGCTGGGAGAGGCGGCCAGCGACACTGTGCCCTCAGTGGGGTGCAGCACCCAGCTCTTCTCGGGCACAGCTACAATCCGAAAGCCAGGCCAGGCTGGGTCCTGCCGGGGGGATGCTGAGACATGGACGTGACCTTCTGCGGGGTCCTGGGATGCTCAAGGGTGGTGACTGCTCCTCACCGGCATGCCTGGACATGCAGTCAGTCCCTGCTATTGGCCTCTGCCTGATAAATCAAAGTGACGGAACTTACAGCGACGCACTTCTTCCAGCCCCTACATCGCTTCTGTGGCTCTTCCCCAGGTCTCAGTTGTCCCCCTGAGATGTGAGCACCAAAACCGGCTGCCCCCTTTCACTCTCTGGGGCAAAACGTCCTCCAGGATGCACTGGCTAGCGCAGCCAGAGAGGGTGTCACCTCCTCCAGCCACAGCATCCCTTGGGTACCCAAGCTGAAGCTCTCAAGCACCGAGTCCAACTCCAGCTGCAGCTTTCCAAGCTACAAGCCCCCTCCTGTACGAGCTGGACCAAAATGCTCTGGACACCCCATGGGGGTGTGTGTTGGGGCCAGGCGGATGCCCAGGGATGCAAAAGTGGGGGAAGGAGAGCAGCCAGGAGGGGGAAGAGCGGGACTGACAGGCTACGGGGGACCACCATCCCGTCGCCCTATGCACAGCCGCAGCGTGGAGGGTGTTTCGCTGCCCAGGCCCCTCTGCAATGTGCCAAGGGGTGTCCTGACCCCCTTTCCTCCTCCTCTGCATTTACCCAGTGAACCGCTTTGGTGAAACACCCAAAGGCCACGAGTGGGCTGGTAGCCTTAACCCTCTCTTTGGGAAACCAGAATGGCTACAGAAATCCCAGGAATGCCTCCCCATGTCCCTGACGGAGCAGGGGAAGTGCCCATCCACACGGCCGAGTGATGCTCTCGCCCCAGATTTTCAGTGCCCTTCTGGAAGCCTGGCCAAACCATGCGGGCCTCCAAGCGAAACCCACCGCTTTTGTTTAACATTTGCTGTACTCAGTGATGAAACGATGATGGATTATTTCATTGTGGTTACCAGCGTGCCAGACTTCTTTTTCCAAACACACAATAGGAATATTCATTTATTGCTCTGACGACGAAAGCTTTTATCCTCCTTATATAGTAACAACTCTGCACCAAAGGGCAAGTTTCATCTGTCACTGATACACTTCACCATCCTGGCTCACGGCCCCATGGTTGGCAGGTTATTCATGGGTGCACAGAGCTTCTCTGATTTATTATCAGCCTTTTCCACCCGATCCCACCCACGCTGCCATCCAGCCACCCCACCCAGAGGGACACAGCATCACTCAGGGCACTACAAGAGGGCTGGGGTAACGCTCCGAGAGGGAGAGGGGATGCAAATCCAGGGCTGCTCCCTCGGAGGCGAGAGCACGAGATGCAGGATGGGGATGCAATGGGACGGCGAGGGGGCCAGGAGCAGCAGCGTGAAGGGACTATGCCTTCAAATCTGAAGGTGGCAAATCCAAAGCGGATAAAAGGAAGCGCTTTTTTGTTTTTTTTTTCACTCCGTGCTTAATTAGGCTGCCACAGGAAAATGCTCAGGCCAAAATTTAGCAGGAATCAAGGAGGGATTGGGCATTTATGGGGATAACAAAAATATCCAGCTATAATAGCGGATGCCAACACAAATTCTGGAAGGGATATTAAGCCTCACGCGTCAGGGTGTAAACCTATCCCAAACTCTCAGAAAGCAGGCAGCTTAATGCAGGGGCAGATGATCCACATACGCTACCGCTACCGCCGCCGCCTTGCTGCCGGCACGGCCCCGCGCTGGCCGAGCCGCTGGCTGGACCATCCCCGGAGCCCCGTTTCCTGCTGCCGGCAGCGCCTCTGAAGAGGGCTGTGGATTTCTCTTGGCAATTCAGCCCTTTGCTTGTAGCTCCCCGGGGCCACGTGGCTCCCAGGGCTCTGACCTCCTCCACCTCACCCATCCCCTCGCTTTGCCTGCTGATAACAGCCTTATCACTTTGACCCAGAGGCAGCCCCTCTGGGTAAGGGTCTGTGCAGACCACGGGCACGTCCCCAGGTGGTGTGGCATCTTCCCACGGCTTCTTGCTTCCAGCGAAGCCCCTCGTTTCCCTCTCAGGTCACTTGTTGCCCAAATGCACCTTTGCCTCCTGATTTCATTCCTCCCATTCCCTGTTTCTGCTGGGGCCCATCTCCAGCCTCCAAAAGGGGCTGCTCAGCTCCAGTGTCTCGTGGGTGCTGGACGTACGTGGGCATGGCCATGCTTTCTTGGGCACTGCTCAGATGAGCCCTCGGTCATGCCTCGTGCAGAGCCTTCCTCGCCCACTCCGCACCAGTGGCCATACCGCCTACTCTTGGCCAAAAAAACCCACTGTCACCTCCAGTCTGTGCGTGGCCACAAGCCTGGCATGGCTGCAGCCCAGGCTGGGGTGAAACTGTCATGCTGTGGTACCCAGCAGCTGGGTGCGAGCGTCTCCATCTCCATCTCTGCTGAGGATGGTGCCATTGCATCCCACACTGGTTGTTAACAGGACGCCTGTGCTGCTCCAGTCCCTGTGAGATGGGATGCTCCCGAAACCTTGGCTGCTGTGAAGGATCAGAGATGGCTCAGCGTGACCAGAGGGGAGCCTGGAGCTCTCCTGGTCAGGGGCCAGGGTCTCCCGCGCTCACTGCTTGCGTGCTCACCACCCTGCCGAGGGCAACCCCACCGGGGTCCCTTGGATCTCCTCTCGCTGTGGAGCCTTGCACCCACAGGGGCTTCCAACTGGAGACATTTCTGGAGGGCATGAATCAGCTTTTCACAGCTTGTTAAAAATCTTGATCCTACCTCTTGTTTTCATGCCTTTCAAATCAGGAAATGAGTTTTACAACTTTTCCAGTGGGGCACAGCTGGTGGCCAGGGTCGTAAAGCTGAACTTTATAAATATCTCTTGTTGGGATCAGGGGAAGAGCATTAAAAAGGCAGAGAGAGAGAGAGAGAAAAGGGAAAGGAGCAAAGGCAATAGAGAGGCAAGGCAACCTCGGTGAAGAAGCCCAGCTCAATGCCGGCCAAGGCCATGCGAGTGCAGAAGATGGGATGTGCTTGGGGCAGGCTTTGCCTGCTGCTCTCCCTCCTCCTCCAGCTGCCGGGCTCCCAGGCCAAATGCTACTTCCAGGCTAAAGGTAAGCGGGGAGGTGAGCCGGGAAGATGCTGATGGGAAGAAGAGGCCTCAGCTTTCCCCAGGGCGGCAGGGCTTGCCCTGTGTGCCTGGGAAGTGTGGAAGGGACTGTGCTGAGCTCATGAGCACGATCGTGGGCCAGTGATGAGTGGAAGGAGCAGTCTATAAACCACAGAACAGCTCCCCAGGGCTCTGGCTGAGAAACAGCTTGCTGGGCCATGAAGAGCTCCTGGCAGGAGCCCGGCTGGGGCCGAGCGTGCAGGACTAGGAGCAAAGGGAGGAGGGCTGCCCGTCTTTCCTCTGCTGCCTCCTTCCATGGCGGCAGAGATGCCCAAACCCCCAGGGGCGCTGGATGTGCCCTCTCCAGGGACGCATGAGCCACTTGCCTCTGCCCCAGGCCCCTGGCCACAGGCCATGGCCAGGAGAGCATGGATGGGAGCATCGCCCTTGGCAGATGCCTGGGCATCCCATACTTGCAGGGTGGCAGACAGGCCACCAGGTATCTTCTGCACCATGGGGCGGGTGGGAGGTCATGAAGTCCCCTCGTCCCCTCTTTGAGGGCACAGGGGTGCCAAGGAGGCTCCCATGGTCCCCGGCGCAGGCCCGTGTGTCCTCATGGCCACTGTTTCCTTTGCAGCTCCCTGTGAGTACGAGGGGAAGCAGTTCTCCCTCGGGGAGTCGTGGCTGAGCACCAACTGCCTGCTCTGCACCTGCCTGCACCCCATTGGTGTGGGCTGCTGTGAGATGTGAGTGAGGGGCTGAGGGGCGCTGGGGGTGGGCTACTGCTGGCCATGCTGCCCTGCCACGGCACCTGTGCGCCTGCAGTGGGGAGGAGGTCGTGTGGGTCTGGTGGCTGCAAATGCAGCGGAGCAAATGTCAGAGCCCCGGGGGTCTGCGTGATGCCAGGCCCTGGGGGACAAGGGACAGAGGTGGGCAGGAGCCCACCGGGGTGCTGAGAGCGGTGGGGTGAGTCAGGGAGACAAAAGCGGGGGACAGGGGTGTCTCAGCACAGCCAGATGCCAGGAGCTGTGGTCCAGCCTGCCTGCGCTGGCCTGGGAGACACCCCGGCCGGGGGGGCTGGAGGAAGCCACCCGTCCCTGCCAGCAGCCCCCTGACACGGACCAGGGGGACCTGATGGGGCCATGCCCTCTCCCACAGCACCCAGCATCCCATTGACTTTCCTGACTGGTGCGAGGCCCACTACGACTCGCAGACCTGCCAGATCTCGGTGGTGCAGAAGGCCAACCCCAGCCTGCCCTGCGTGAAGAGCATGGAGCACGAGTGGGGCTCAGCCGGCACCCCCGAGCCGCTGAGCAACAAAGTGCTGGGCACGGGGCTGAGCAGATAGAGGCTCGGCAGCACCCTGCGCCCCCCAGCATCACCTTCCCTCCTCCAGAGCACACCTCCCGCATGCTCCAGACCTGCCCCATCCTGTAGAGATGTCACTGCTGCCACCTTCGAGGGAAACCACTATCCACACACTATGGTTCTGAGCTAACATTTACACCCTAGCGCTGCCACAGTACGGCTTTGCTTCCACCTTCAGCCTCCTGAACCAAACCGGGGCTCCCTCCCTGCAAGATGCCCTGTGCACCGTGGGAAGGCAGATCCTACAGGATCTCTTCCCAGGTGGGCAGGGAACCTCCAGCTACTAAAAAAAGGGGTATGGGACCAAATTAGCCTGCATCGCAGCCGTCTTGTACTCCCACATCCAGCCTCAAGCTCAGCAGCTCCCTCCTCCCTCCAAGACCCCTGTCCCCCTACACGGCAGCTGCTGGGAGCTCACTGGGGAGCACCACGGCCCTTCGTGCAGAACCTGCGCACCCTGGCCAGCCCCTTCTCTGCCCCGGAGCGCAAGGGGTACAACCCACCTCTGGAACCACTAATGCCCCTGCTCCCACAGCTCCTGTGGCTGGAGGGGGTCCCTGGCACTGCAGGCCAGCCCTGGGCAACACTGCAACGGAGCCAGCCCAGGGTGGGCAACAGAGCAGGGGGGAACCACTAGATGTCCCCAGGGGAGGTCCCCATCCCAGCCGCAGGGGAGCGAGGAAGGCAGCCGGGTGCCCTGTCACGGTTCAGGGGGCTGAAGCAATGTGCCAGGGTGGAGCCGGCCGCCCTGGCAGCCTGCCCCAGCTGGTGCCACGCCTGTGTTGCGCAGAGCCTTGTGTAGATGTTTCTGTTCTTGCAATAAAGATATTAAACAAAGAGGAGGCCTCCAGTCTGTGACTGTCATGCAAGGTGGGCTGTGTCCACCACTGGGAACAGTGTAGGAATAAGGCTCTTGGGAAGGCGGAGTTTTGCACGATCAGATATTTATTAGATTTCTATGCAAAGAGGAAAACTCTTTGAAAGGTTTGGTAGCAACAGGGAGCTGGCTGTTGAGCAGGGAGACCTCCATCCCAGCTCCTGAACACACAGCACGCATTCACTCCAGCTCCCAAGGATCCTGAGACCAGCAGGATGCCTTTGCACACAGGAGCACAGGCAAAGAACAGCCCAGGGGCTCAGTGCTTCTCAGTTTTGGATCATTGCTATCGTGCTGCCACAGCACGTGGCTGCATCCAGGGCACGAGCGCGTGCCGACAGCGCAGGGCCGGCCTGCCACGACCTGCCTCCTCTGGGCGAGGGTTAATGGGCGTGCTGGGCGGCACGCACGAGACACCCCTCACAAGAGGCAGGACGTGGGCCAGGGCAGGAGAGCAGGCTCCCACCCAGCCCAGGTGGCCGGTGTGCCTCACCTGGATGCCAGACCTCTGCTTGTGGGGTCTCTCTGTTAAGGGGGATGGCCTTCACCCAAGGCTGGTACAGGGCTTCACTGGAAGAGCTCCCCTCTCCTTTCCCTGGGCTGGGCCTTTCCCTCTTGGAAGCCCCTCATGGGGTAAAGGCACATCGCGCCACTCCCTGGGAGGCAGATTTCTTTTTGGCGAGTGCTGTGACACGCACCTTCACCCAGGCAGGAAGGGTCCAGCTCCCAGCTGCGGGCTGCAGCACAAGACGCTGCAGCAAGCACAGTGCTACTCCACCCGCAGCCGGGACAGACTTGCCTGGTGTTCACCCGAGCATCGCAGATGAACCCAAGGGGACATTGGGATGCGCGCCCCACAGCATGCCGCTGACGGTCCTGCCCACCATTCCCACCAGCAGCACACGCCTGCAGCACTGCAGGCCCCTACCAGCTCTCCCCACTTCAGATGGTGATGGAGTTAGTGCTGGAGAACTGAGATACGTAGGAAGCCAGGATGGGGTTGGTGGGAAGGACTTTGATGGGCAAGTCCCAGCTGAAAGTGTCCACTTCCATCTGCTCCACCCCAGTCCAGGTGACGGCCTCTGACTGGCTCCCACGAACCATGCAAGTCCCCGACGACTCCCCGGAGGTCACAAACTCAAAGTGCAGCCTCCACTTCAGGGACACTGTGGGCAAGAGGGGGGTAAGCAGCCAACACCACAAGGGACAGGGACAGCAGCTGTCTCAGCGCTGGCTGTCCTGGCAAGGGGACACGCAAATAAGCCCACTCACGCAGGCCAGCTCCCTCCCACAGGACACAGTCCTGCTGAGCAAGGGCAGGGCTGGGGACATCGAAGTCCTCCTGCGGAGACAAGCAGGGGCGGGTCCGGTGGCCACTAACCGATGTTGGTGGTGAATCCTGGGGTAGAGCTGAGCGGGATGGGCAGGCTGAAGCTGCTCTGGGCTGTGTGCAGGCAGGCCTCCTGATGGCGGGCGTGCGTGCTGAAGGAGACAGGCTGCCCCCGCCGGCGCTGGAACTCCTCCTGGATGCTCTCCTCCGTCTGCAGGCTCACCGAGAACTGCAGGGCAATCGGCAGGGTGCTCGTTCTCACCACCTCACACGGCCCTGGTGCAAAGCCCCCGAGGCCTCCGTTTCCCAAACGAGCTCAGAACTGGAGCCCTTCCCCACCTCACACCCCAAGGGGACCTCAGCTGGGTCCCACTAGAAACCCTCACTAGAAAGCCCCACAGCAGCCCAGTGCCACCCCAATCCTTTCTTCCTCTCCTCCACCCGAAACCCCTACCTTTCCCCACAGTGACCCCAAAGCCAGCACTGACCTGCAGACATGGGATGTCTCCTTCCGAGAAGTTAAAGGTCCCAATGACATCCTCTCCGATCTTATACATGGTCTTAAAGATGCAGAATGTCCCCACCTTCCCACGAGTGTTACTGATGTTATACAGGTCTGTGGAGCATGAAGAGGTAGGGAAAGGGTTGCAGCAGGATGAGGCTCTGCTCCATACAGTGCTCTGGGTTAATCACAGAGCCCAGCAGACCTGGCCCCATGCCTGCTGCTTGGGTGTGAGGGACAGGCCCCGGAGGTGGCATTTCCTAAAGTGAGCAAGAGCAACAGCAAACCACACGCTGGCTGTGATATGCTGGGGAGAGGGGTCTCTCTCGCTGAATTAGAAAGACCCTGAGACTGGCAGGGAGGACCCCATGGGAAACTCTGACCCAAGCGGGCCCTGATGGAGCTGCTCCACAGCCCCAGCCAGAGCTTTGCTTTGCCAGTGAGAGATTTTTGCATCGAGCCCGGAGCTGTGCTTCACACCCAGGTTAGGACAGCAGGTTCAAGCAGGGGATATGACCTACGCAGGCTGCGTCGGGAGGTGGCCACCATGAGCAGTTCTGTTGCCAGGTCCGCCAGGCGAGAGTCTTTCTTCAAGCCCTCCTCCTCCTCCAGGAAGGGGTTTGAGGGTGCAACGGCCTCATCCTGTGGGAACTGGTAATCCTTGAGGCCTGGGGAGAATGCGAGAGCATCAGCGGGGCAGGGTGCAGCCAGGCCTGTGTCTGCAGGGAGGGCAGTGCGTGGCCTTACCGTGCAGCACGAGGACACGGAAGGGAACGCGCAGGAGCTTGATGGGGGAGTTGACACGCTGGCAGCCGATGGTCAGCTTGTACACGTACTTCACAGACTGTCCCCGGAAAGAGGGAGGGCCATCTATGGGCAGCGTCTCACAGTACGAATCTGCAAGGAGTGCAGAAAAGATTGCTTTCCAAGACCAAAAGGAAGCTCCTGGCGCTGTCGCTTGCAGGCTCCCTGAACCGAGGGTTAGGAACAGCAGTGGGGCTGAGCTAGGTGCTTTCTGTCATCTCCTCTTTCCCACAGCAGGCCAAGCACATCCCCAGCTTCCCTGCACCAGTGCACTGCTCCTCATCACATGCACCGTCGTCCAGACATTGCTTCCAGCACATACAACCACACACACAAACTCTGCCTCAAAAGAATGTGAAAGATGTAAACGCCAGGAACACAAACACACTGAGAGCTAAACTTATTCATCACGAGTTCAACCTGAGTTTGCCTCTGCGCACTTCCTTCGCATGCTGCTTTCACGATGCAGTCACGTGCTGCAGTTTCCTCAGGGCTCTGCCCCATGCGGCAGAGAGGTGCTGATCAATACCTCATGCCTCTTTTGATATTCGCTTTACACAAACCCCAAATTCAGCAACAAAAATTAGTTTCTTCCTGTGTTTTTCCCTGAAGCACTGGGTCTAAATGGCCAAGAAACAATTAAGAGACCTTCACAACAACCTGTGGTGTATCCCTCTTGAAAGGCTGATGACTTAGACCACAAAGCCTCTGATTCCAAGACCTCTGAGATGCCACGGCCTGGCTTTATACCACATTCAGCCTTCTAGAAGCCCCTTGGCCACCACACAAACCGCAACGCTTCTCAACACAGTGTGAACACTTCTGCAGCTTTCCCAAACTGGATGCTGTATAATAAGAAAGGCGCAAACAGTGAACTGTGGAAAGTCTCCACCTCTCTGGCTTGCCCACCATGACGCAGATACGCCCTGCCAGAGGAAGGGCAGCATCCTGCTGTGAAACCACAGATCTTTCCCCATGTCTGGCACATCCTAAACACTGAGGCTTAGATTAAAATCTAGGGTTACATTTTAAATATCTAGATTTAAAATAACAGAATTGGAAGGAAGAAAAAAGCCTGTGCTAGTGCGTAGCACCCACAGGCTGTCACACCTTAAAACACAAGGCTGTCCCGGTGGACCAGGGTGCAGATAAAGCTGAGAACTGTCCTGACAGGGAGGAAAATCAGGTATTTCCAAGGAAGGAAGCAGACTGCGGTAACCCCCTGTACCAGGCTTAACGAGAGCGCCCAGTGAGGATAATCTGAGCAGAGACCACCGTCATCCGAGGAGGATGGGCGGTTTGCTACCTGGCACAGGAATGCCGAGACTCGGGTAGTCCCAGCTTCCATGCATATCCCAGAAGGAAGCACATTCCTGGTACTATGGATGCCTTCCTTACCCACCCGCTGTACACTCTGGCTGGGCTCCCGGCCCGTGTCCAGGCTGCTTCCATTTCCTCCCCTCTCTGTGATCTACCAAATATTTAAAGGTATTACAAAACCAGAGAGGAGGCAAAAACAGCCACAGAAATGACTTGAGGGCTTGAGAAAATGTTTTATGGTGACAAATTTAAAGAGCTCAGTCTGGGCAGTGTGTCAAAGGAATGGGAGGTGAGTCAACTTCAACATATAGGCACCATAACAAGGGGAGGACATTGGGGAATGAGCTGGTCAGCAACTGAAAACAAGGCCTTTTATCAAGAGACAGCCTGACACAACCTCAGCTATATGAGCCAGCTTTGGCTAGAGTTTAATAACACAGTACTTTGCTGAAGCAGAATTAAGATTTCTTGGGGTTTTTTTTGCCTTTCCAAACTGTGCAGCAAAACTCAAAACTTCTGAAAAACAGGAAATGAAGAATTAAGATACACACCCACACAGCCTTAACTCTGCCTCCACGGAGCTGGCAGGAGCCCCCAGGAATGATCTGCAAGCATGCCAGCTTGCAGTCTTGCGTGAAAGGAGCAGCACCGCAGGCTGATGGGATTGGGCTGAGCAGCCTGGCAAAGCCGGGGCTGTGACATGGGGGTTTCAGTGCTAAAAAGCCCAGTGCCACACACAGTGGCACCGCACGTGACACACGCAATGGATGTGTGCATCACACAACCAAGGGGAAAGGCTGTAACATATGGCCAAGGAACCTCAAAGTGTAGAAGAGTTTGTGTCCTTCCTATGGAGCTGCATGCAAGCACAAGGCAGATGCAGGCTGCTTGCGCCAGTGTCACCCAGCGGCAGAGTGGACACACACACACAATACAACGTCACTGGGAAGGACAAACTATTGCTAGCTTAGCTGGGGGCTGAACAGCTTCTGCCTGCAAAGCCAGCGCACAAGAAAATCCTCTCAATCCATCCCAGCCACCTGGAGGTTGGACTGTAGTCACTGATCTGCTCTCCCAGAGACTGCCGAGCCTGCCTGAGGTGCTCCAGGAAAAGGGGCTTCCCTTTTCAGGGAATGGATGCTCCAGCTCCACACCTGCCAGCAGCGAGGAACGCAGGAGAATCCAGGTGAGCCTCAGGCCAGCTGAGATTTCTGCCTCCTCCTCCTCCTCCCTGGCACAGCCACTTTCAGAAAGTCCAGGGGACTTTGGCTCCAGTGCGGCAGGGCCAGCTCCTTTCTCCTGCATGCTGCTGTACAATAGTAAGTAAATAACTAAACATGCTCAAATGATAGGCTTTTCAGTTTAGGAGACACAGCCCCAGACAGGACTGCCCCACCCCGCTAACCATCTAGCCAAGCCAGGTTGGATTCCCCCCATCCGCCTTTCCCTCCAGTCAGGCCCCTCCAAGCCTGGAAAAGCAGGAGATCCCAGCTTCAAAACCAGCATGTCACAGCCCATGGCTCCTTGGTCTCACTTGCAGCTCTGTTCTCACCTCCCCAGAGCTCAATGCTCCAGCAGAGCCCCCTCCACCACAGGCACTGCCTCTCCGCTCCCTTTGCCCTGTGACTTGAGAGCTCTCTGTCAACCGTTCCCAGCAGATCCCTAGGACAACCTGAGGAAGCTGTCCACGCGCAGCCTGCAACGCCTAACATCATGCTGCCACTGGACCACAGGCCACTGGAATGCAAAGGAGATCCGACACAAACTGACAGGCTGGGTCACGCAGCCACTGACCAAGACACAACAGCACATACTTGTATTTTCACAGCTGCCTACTCAGGTAGAAGCAGCTGCCTGGAACAACAAAAATGAGTTGCTGCAAATTCCCTGTGAAAAGGATGAAAATTTCTCTAAACAGCAAAAGGGAAACTATTGATGAAGGAGAGCTTAAAGGGGACCCACTGGAAGAACACCATTTGAGGGCTTTGGAGACATGGAGAGCTTTGAGCAGAGAAGATGAGAAGTGCTCACTTTTACAGCAGGAAAACTAGAACAGGCAGAAGACTCTGTGATCACCAGGACAGCCACAACCTGAAGAGGAAGCACGGACCTTCAGAGGACGCCAGCCTAAATCCCAAGAACACTCCAGTGTGGCTGAAGAAATAAAGGCAAGGAAATGCAGGTGTGTTTAACGATTCCTTCAGCCGCAGCCAGGTATTTCGAAACGTTTTATGCCTTGCAGCTATGCAACGAACCTGCGGCAAAGTACACGAGCCAGAGGCAGGACTGAGGGACACACTGCAGTACGCAGCCCTCATACAGTGGAGGACAGACTCTAGACGATGCAGCAGTTCCTTAGCACTCATGCTCCCACCAAAGCACCTTGCCCTTCCACAAGCACCAGGGTCTCCCACTTGCAGCGCTCAGCTCTGCATAGCCAGCTTGGAGAGTGGGGCTCCCCAGAGGCGAGCCCTCTGAACGGGGGAAGAGAATACAGGACTCACAGGACTTTGACTCCCCGGGATCCAGTCGCAAGTCACAGAAGAGAATCTTTGGTGGAGTGGACAGGATACACTGACCCCGCTCTCCTGGAAGAGAAGAAAAAACATGTGAATGCTGTCCAGCCTCGGGGCCCAGACCAAGGGGGGCACTCACCGCTCCCTGGTCAGCTGGGCCTTATCTTCACGAGGAGGAATAGGGAGAAGGGGTCGAAGAGCAAATATCTCATGCCCTGGTCAGATCATGAGACATTCCCAGAACAGCTGGACAGGCAACCCTCATGTTTTGCTCCAAGCCAGCGCCACTTTGATCTCAGTATTAACAAGGTCCTGCAGTAGCCATCACCAGGGAATCACACAACAAAAGCAACACGGACTTCCCGCCCGCTTCTATGCGTGCTGCCCTCAAGACCCACATTGTCTGCTTGACTCCTGCTCGCTGCGCTCTCACTGTCCCTACCCGGGGTTACAGGAGCAGCACTCACCTCTGTTGGGGACGAAGACTGTCTCGTTCTCTGCCTGGACGTCGTGCTTGCTGCCATCAGAGGGAGGGAGCGCTACCCGGTTCTCACTGGCGTGAAACTGGCAGTGGATCTGGGCGCTGGCCCACGCCAGCATCTCACTGAGAGCAAAGAAGAACAATACTCGTGTCTATGCTTTAAACCTGGATTACAGCAAGCCTGAAGTGACATGCAGAGCAGCACTCTGAGGCACCTCCGGTGATAACACGACCATCGGGGAAGTGGGCAGACTCAAAAGCAACAAATGTCTGCAGCCTGGGTTCAGCTGTCCCTGCCCACAGCACCTGGCTGCCCCAAGCTCGACACTCCTCAGGGCAGGCAGGGCACAGCCATGCTCCCTCCCCACAGCACCATCCCACTCAAGAACATCAACTTCTGGCTGCGTCAGACCAGAGAAGGATGCTTCTGGGTCACTCATAAGGACCTATTTTCTCCTCACAATGCAAGGGATTTGCTGATGGCTATAGGGGAGGCGAAGGTGCCATTCTGCCCCCTCTCTGTACAGCCACAAGAATTGGTTGCATCCAGCATGAAAAACAGTCTCATGGTTTGGACTCTGCTACGACCTCAGCCATTCCACAGGGCATTTCCCCACTGACAGCTTTCAGTTTCCAAAACACTCATCTATTTTTATTTCAATAGCGGTCTTGTTAATTTAGCCAGTGTATGATTCCTCTGGTGTTTTCTAACATCACGATCTGATTAGTAAGCACTGACACCAGAGTTTTAGGCGGCACAGGTTTTTTTTGTGGCACATGGGTATCTCTCAATGTGACACATCAGAGCAGTTAAATATCTAGATGAACCAGAGAAAAAGGCGTGCTGCATTCGTTTCAGCTGACTAATAATGTGCTATTTGATCTTTTCTATGTGCTGGCTGCCTTTACCCAAACATGCGTTGGCTTACTCTACCCAGTTATGTCTAACCCTACAATTGTAATTCTGTATCTTCAAAAGTACCAGCGTGGCTTTTCCATAAGGGCTGCTGTAAGGTTTTCTGTCGTAAGGTATCTGCTATACGGAAACAGAGAAATGCTCTTGCTTAAGAGACGATGTTTACTAATTTTATGTAAGCTTAGAGTGATTACAGTACCTTCAAACATGTGTCTTTGGATTTTTTTTTCCCCATTTATTTTCAGTATTGCCCAACAATATGCCACTGGATTGTTTTCCATTTTTTAACCAGGCGCCCAAACAAAATCTGCATGTGCCTTCCTACCAGCAGACCTGGCTTGTCCAGCTGGCAGGGCGCAGAAGGATCCTGCCCTGGTGCTGAGGTCGCTTCCCTCCTCTCTCGCCTCCCCCTATGACTCCGGTAGCCCACAAGGGCTGCGCTCCATGCAGCCTTTGGGCAGAAGAGCTTTGTTTCTTGTATGCCTCGTACACCACAATCAAATTCACTTACTGTCCTTCATTTCTGTCCCTGTGCTTGAAACGTGTGCCTCTCAGTTCCTCCACCTGCGCCGCAGCTTTTGAAAGCTTCTAGTCCCTGACAAGTCTATCTGCCTGTTGCAGTGACTGTCCTTTGATCTGGCTCCTGCCTTTACGCAATCCACAGCTTCAATTTCCAAACCACCAATCTGTTTGGTGTTGCCACTCGTATGACATAGCCAGGTCTCGTTGGTTTGGTCACCTGCTTTCTTATTTTAAAAATTTTCCTTTTTCCAAGAGGCAGTTTTCTACGGACCATGACACACCTGAAGTTCCCAAATGAAGCTCCCGTAACTGTGCTGGGAACCTCCAAAACTGCTCCACCTGGTACCTTTGCAGTACCACATTTCGAACTGGGAAAAACAGCACTGTCACTGCACAAGACAAAACTCTGGAAAGCTTTGCTGCTGCTGAGACTGCAAGCACTGGAAGTGGGTCCACGAAAACAATAACATGTGAAATGCATACTGGTGACGAAAAGGTGCGGAACCTGACAGGGCTGCAAATGGATGCTTCCCAGGAAGGGCTCAAGGTGAGAAAGCACGCCCCACCCCCTGGAGAATCAGACAAGGCCACACACTCAGCGGACGTGGAGGCTTTGGGTGACTACTTATGATGTGGAGTCACCCCCTGTGAGCCAATAAAGGAAGCTCCCATCTTCTCACGTTTCCTCAACACCTATGTTGGGCACAGTAATGACGGCAGATCACAGTAATGAGGGCAGATGCAGCGCTCAAAGGCTGGGCCACAGAAAATGCTGCCACAGAAGGCTGCCTCTCTACTCTAGGCAGTGCTCGCTCCTTTGCCTGCCAGTTCTGGAGGCAGGGATCACACTAATACGTCAGTGCACTGATGGACAGAGAGAGCTCCTTCCATAAACATAGGAAATAATGATGTTGTCTGGATGTTGCCCTGTGAGAGTGTCACCCCGGTGTAACTAGATATCCTGCTTTGACAGCCAGTTTGGCTTCATGTTCTGCTGGTAACCCTGCTGCTAAGGGCTCACCTGAGGGGCAGTTAAGAGCCTCTCTAACAGCATACTTTTTTTTCTCGTCTCTTTCTTGGGGACAGAAAACCAGAATAATTACCCCAGTTGCAGCCCTGAAATAGCGATGGCGCAAAGCACCCTTAAGGGAGTACCTCACGCAGGAAAGTCACCAGTGGCTGAGCTGGCACCATTGCCCCACAACCCAGCCATGACTACACCTGGCTGCTCAGGAGGGAGGAAGGGCCACTCCCTCTGGAGGGACCCAGACAGCTCTGCTACTTCGAGGCTTCATGCACACAAGGGCCCACCGGCTGCTGTACCTGCTGGCGGAGGTAGACGAGGCCGATAATGGGTTAGTGAAAGTGATCACGCACTCCAGCACCTCCCCTGCCAGGAAGACGGGCCCACGGCCCAGCTTGGCCAACACCTCAATCATGGCTTGGACAGCCCTGCTGCACACCTGCCAGAAAAAAAAAGATCAAAAAACAACAGTGGGCATGGAGAGAGGGCTCGGCACTGTAACAGAGGGGGAATGGCAACAGCCAGGCTCCCACATGCACATGGGGAGGTCAGGGAGAGCCCCAGCTCTAGACACAGCACACAGACACGTACAGAGGTCAGGGACAGCCCTGGCCTTGCACGCACACACACACAGGTGTGCAGGGGAAACATGCACAGCCCCGGCCATAGACGTACGTACACCCCCCACCTCCCTCAGCCCCACACACCCGTACCCCCGTATGCGTCAGGACATAGCGCGGGGGCCGAGGGACAGCCCTGCCACCTCAACCCGGCGGGCTCAGGGGCGGCCCCGACGGCACACACACAAACGTAAACACCCACCAGAGGGGCCAGGGACACAGAAACGCACACCTCCCGCCCCAGGCCGCCCCGGCCCCACTCACCGCCCCGCGCAGGCCCCGCTCGCCGCTCCGCTCCACTCAGGGCCGGCTTCCCCTCAGCCGCTCAGCGGCTCTCCCGACCTGCTCGGCGGGGCTCGGGGCTCGGGGCCCGCTCGGCAACGCTCGGACGCCGCTCGGGAACTCTCGGGAGCCTCTCGGCACATCTCGGGCGCCGCTCGGCACAGCTCGGGCGCCGCTCGGCACAGCTCAGACGCCGCTCGGCACAGCTCGGACGCCGCTCGGGAACTCTCGGGCAGCGCTCGGCAGCTCTCGGGCAGCGCTCGGCAGCTCTCGGGCGGCTCTCGGCAGCTCTCGGGC
>VYZW01064961.1:0-14577 GCA_013401315.1 Balaeniceps rex
TGCGGGAGAAATGACCTTTGGTTTTTTCCTGCTGGGTTTCTCAACTTGCCTTGGAGGAGGAGGAGGAAGGCTGTAAACGCCAGGGGGAGGCAAGGGATGCTCGAGAGCCATGAGCGATGGCGGAAAAATAATAAAATTCCTGATTCCTGGGTGAGCAACTGAGGTCTCGCATTTGTACCACATCATGCCTTGTGGCACCCTGTAGAGCAGCCATCAGAAATTGGTTATTCAGGAAAAAAGGTATTTTAATGTTACAGAATTAAGCAAACCCCATTACAGCCCCTTCTCTCCTTATTTTGCTCATGGGGCAGTAAAACGCACTGAAGAGGAACCACGCAACTCCCGACAAGCAACTACTCTCCTTGCTCCGAGGATGCTCCCGATTTTCCTGGCTGCTCGGTGCCCCCCCCCCCCCCGATAACGCCCGCAGGCGGGACTCTGTGGTGTCTATGGGTGCTTGGGTGCAATTCATACCCCCGTTTGGGTTGGTGCTGCGGCCGGAGGGGCATTTTGGAGGGGAGGGGAAGGGATAGGAAGCCCCCGCCGTTGCTCTGAGCCCTCGAACACAGCCTGAGAACAGCCCGGGGGTTCACGCTGCTGATCTGTGTCTCATTAAGGAAGGAAAAAATAAAAGATGACGCTTGGAAACCAAGCGTCTCAGAGCTGTGATTCCCGGACAGGCTACCCAGCGTCACCTCCCGCAGCATCCCATGGCCGGTGACGGCAAGGACCGGCTGCAGCGCCCATCTCAGCCTAAACCCAGTGGTGGGACAGCACAGGGTTAGAAACCCTCCTGGTTCATCCATGGGCAGAGCTCCCGGGAGCCACGTGTGGGGACGATGCCCAGAGGAAGAGTGAGCTGCTGCCCCGGCGCACAGCGGGCACCGACTGTGAAAACCCGGAACATGTTGGCTTTGTTTCATTTTATTAAGAATTACTGTTTAAAAGTGCATTTTTTTCTTTATTTCAAAGTATCTGAAGTACCATATTATCATTTCCCGGTCTCTCTGGCAGAGCAGCACACCCCACTTGGCAGCAGCCAGCCCGAGCAGCCGCTGTTTACAAGAGGGCAGGGAAGGGCAGGAAAGCTTTACTGAGAGCAGAAAACCCCGCTGGACGGCGAGAAAAGCCCCTCCATTTCTCAACTGGCTCCCGCAGGAAGGGCAGCCCGTCCCACCTACCTCTCGGCCGGCACACGTCACCTCAGTGAGTGCTGGAAAACCCACAGCAGCCACTGCCATGGGGGAATGGATTTTTTGGGTTTCCTTCACCCATCTGCTCATCTCCTGCAGCAAAAACACCAAACAATGTCCCCAGCAGCAACTTCCGCAGGAATCCTGCTAATGTCATCTGCTCGGGCACGAGGCATTGTTAAGGGAAGAGTCTTATTTACCAGCTGCATTTTTTTAATTTCCCTTCAAGTTCTGCTTCCGCCTATTAAGGCTGGGAAATGACGCGATGCAGCCGAGAGCCAGGGACGGCGCTGATCTCATTCGCGCCTTCGTCCTCAGCGTAAAACCCACGGCCGTGGTGCAAGCCCCGCACCACAGCCTGTCAGGCTTTGCCGCACCGGGATGCTTCGAGCATTCCCAGGATGCAGCACCCTCAGCATCGTGAGAAGCAAGAGCCGGCTTTGCCATCCTGTTCTGGAAAAGCCAGGTTCTTTCGGCTCGCATGTTGAGTTTTCCCACGTGAAAGGCATCGCTCCCACACTGCTCCTTCGCTGTGCGATCTTTTATGGTTTGATTTCGGCACATTAACTGTAATAATTAAAAAAAAGGCATAAAAGTACAGAGATTGTGTAAAATAGGCATAGGTTTGGGGAAAGGAGCATGGGATCGGAGATGGAAAAGACGCTGGTTTGGCTGCTTTTTTCGGCAGCTGTTCGGGTGATGGTTTTGCTCTGTGTTGCGAGATATGAAAAGTGAGTAAGAACAAATGTAAAAGGAAAAAACAGAAAGAAAAATAGAGCATTTTCTTTTTCTGGCCAGAAATACAACTCAAAACCCAGCACAGGAGGACTGTCCCTCCCGCCACAAAGATGCAGGATGCTGCCGGGGAATGCTCAAGCTGGACACCGTTGTGTTTGCAGCCATGAAAGAACAGCGGAGTTTGGTGCAAAGGGTTTGTTTGCCCCCTTGTATCGCCTTATAGCGCATTTTATCCAGCTCCTTTAGTGGCATCTCCATGCTGCAGGTACCACACGGGTTTTTTCCCAAGTTTTTTCAGGTTTTACACCATCACATCCAACCACGAGAAGCCGTTCTCAGCCCCAAGCCAGCAAATCCCTGTGATTTCAGACTCCGAGTTTGCATGCCGAGAAGTTTGTCCATCCAAAGCCATCCGCTCAGCTAATAAAAGCCACCACCATCCTCAGAAACCTTCCTTGCCCCTTCCTCCCCATCACTTTAAAACCACAATCTTTTAACTCTTTCACGGCTTGACATCTCCCCACGCTACCCAACTGCCTCCTGGCCGAGCCAGCAGCTCCGGCCCTGGTGGGATTCATCCCAACAGGTCAGATTTCTGCTGGGGTTGAGATTTTGAGTTTTGATGTTATTTTTGTGGGTCGAGGGAGGGTTTGGAGATATTCGCTTCCTGCCTGCTCGGCCACTCAGCATTCCTCCGCGCTTAACCCTTCGCCAAGCTTCTCCCTACGGATGGGAAAAGCTCCTTCAGCAAAGCACGTACAGCCCCAGGAGGCTGCAAACCGTTTTTGGGATGCGCTCGAAAAGTTCATCAGTTGGGTCCCCTCTTAGTCCAAAAAAAAATCCGCCTTTGGAAATCCTCAGCTTAAAATTGATAGGAATCCTCGGTTAAAATTGATAGCGCAAGGATGAGAAAAATCTTGACTGCTGCTGCTCTCCTCGGCTGGTTGCCCTGTGGATGCCCGCACACGTCCCACCGCAGCCGGTGGTTTTCCATCCCCGCCTGCAGCCCGTGCCCCTCCTTGGTCTCGGCTCGGCACAGCTGTTTGCTATTAAACTCCCTCACCCCGCTGAAAAACTTGCTTCCGTTTTCTCATCTGTGAGAGGAAACTCCCGAGCCCACATCCCGCGGGGGCAGGCACCCACCGAGGTGGGGGCGGGCGCAGCTCCCACGCCCGTGGCTAGGGAGGATCATCCTCTGGCCGTTTTGCTGGAGAAAACTGAAATATAGGGCTGGGAAAAGATTGTTAAGATGGTGAGAATGGGCCTCGAGGGATGGTGGATAAAGACAAGGCGAGAGCAGAGGCTGTGCCTCCTCCCAAGGTTGTCCTGAGCCCAACCACCCGCCTCGCTGGGAAAGGTTCTCTTTTCAGGTGAATGTTCCCAGTTACGAATTTCTTCTTGTCATGTCTCAAAGAACAGCTCCTCTCTTACTTTCTAAGCCTTATCTTGCTCTTTCTCAGTTTGCTAGCACCCATCTCCTGCACCACATCCGAGTACCCCCAAAACACACCGTCACCCATCACGCTCAAGAGAGCAGTTGAGAGAGGAAACCGTCTTGGGTGAACGTGTGGGGTTTTCCCATGACAACTGATTTTTATCGCTGCGTAAGCAATAAAGCTTTGCTGCCTCAGCACCCCCTGGCAGCAAACCTGCCGTAGTGAGCAGCCCCCGCCACGTGCTGCTCAGGAACCGATTTTACACCAGCTCGGTCACACTTAATTTACCTCCTGCTCCTTCCATTCCCCTTTTGCTTCGCACCCCATTAACTGGGGTTTCCACCAGCATCGCATCATCTCCTTGGAGAAGGCCTTCTGCACTGGTATCAGCTTTTCCCCACAAAGCAGAAGAGCCAGATTTTGTTTTCCTCCCCATTTTTCTTCCAAGAAATGTTTTCCTATTTTGTTTTCAGAGAAGAGAGGAAAATAAGCAGCTGATATCAATATGTACCAACGCACCACACCCTGCGGATGCAGTAAACAGGAGCCAACTGTAAACGCTGAATGGGGCTCCTAAAGCATCCCAACCCGGGGTATTTCCATCCACTACAAAATAAAATAAGCCCGCGACCGTTCATGTTTCTTCCTACTGATGGAGAAACCGAGGCATGAGAAGGTGAAATGAAGCCAAGAAAAAAGATCCCCCAAGAGTTTAAGGGAAGTGAGGAACTGAATCTGGCTCCCAGTTGTCGTTTCTGCCTTTGTCTCCTAATCGCCGCCTTCTCTACAAGAAGGATTTGCTATTAATAACTCCTGTTATACTCCGTTGTAACATAATCAAACCCACCCTCCCTCTATTGCGAGCTCATCCAGTGGCGCTAACCCTCCTGGGGAATAACTTCCCAAGATTTGCAACTCAGCCATCGGAAAAGTCTTTGCAAAGGGAAAATCTTCCATCGCTGGAGCGGTGTCACAGGCGTCACACATCTCCCGGCCCGTATAGGACAACCTCTAGCCCAGCCTGACATCGCACCGCTTGGCAAATTGCAGAAAAACTTGTCTTTTCTCCGAGCACGGATGCTGCTTGGTCCAGCCCTCGCAAGAGTCATTTCCTGCCTCTGCTGGGACGTCTCAAAAAATTCCCAAGCAGCAGTGCTGAGCCACACCGGCGGGCAACACTGAAACATAGGATGATGAACTTGTTAATTGCAGCACTCTTGGTTCTTCATTTTTTACCAGGTAAATATGTTTCTCTGGTTTTCTGGCTTGCAATTTAATTTAATCGTGCTGCTAAGTGCTGGCCTCAAATTATTTCTATGCTTCTGGGACACTGCATGGCACTCGGGTGGGGTCTTGGAGGCTGAAAGGTCTTGGGGTGTTCGCTTGAAGATGGGGGGTCAGTAGCAAAAAAAACGAGGGGAAAACACGATGCAATTACTAAGTTACAGTAAAGCATATGCTTGGAGAATATAGCCTGTGCTTGCACAATATAGTGTGTGCTTGGAGAATAGAGTCTGATAATTAATGTTTTCCATAT
Source organism: Balaeniceps rex (assembly GCA_013401315.1). Taxonomy (NCBI): domain Eukaryota; kingdom Metazoa; phylum Chordata; class Aves; order Pelecaniformes; family Balaenicipitidae; genus Balaeniceps; species Balaeniceps rex. The sequence continues at coordinate 4,905 of VYZW01064961.1, forward strand.
TGCATTCCAAATAATTTGCAATCTACAGCTGGGAGCTATTAAGAGACAGACACAGGCAAGGGGGGAAAAAAAAAACCCAAACCCAAACAGGATTTCCTGAAGTAATAGGTGGGCACTTCGGAGATGCAGGGAGACCGCAGCCAGGGGCAACTGAGGGAGGAAAACCACGGCACTGGCAGCACCTGGGAGGGACGAGCAGCAGCTTGAAGCAGGAACCTGAAGCTAATTAGACATGAACACATGTGCAATGAATCGATGTTTCTGGGTATGTGAGATAGCAGGCAGCACCGGCTGAGGGGCAGATAACTTGAAACTGGCAGCTGCCTGCTGCTCTGCCGTGCCTGCCGGCTGCAAAGAGCCTTCCTCCTTTCTCTACCGCGCCAGAGGAATGAAGCCAAATGCTTTTAACCTGCATCATGCGAGGGGTTAAAAGCAGCCGCAGAAGGGGGATTTCCAGATGGAAGCTCTTTACGGCAATACAACTCCTCTATTATTCTTAGCATGGCTCCAACGTAAATACAACAGCCAACTCGGAATAACTTTCTCAGAAAGTTTCGTGCATGAGATAAGGTGCCCCGAGAGCCAGAGTTTACGCCGCCAGAGCCAAAAAGGACAGAGTATTTTTGAAGGGCGAGCATGGGAAGGTGTGTGGTGTGGATGGGTGTACGCTACACCACGCAGCTCCTGATTTTGGTCCGAGTTTCCCCAAAAGCTCGGGATGGGGATAAGCTGGGTCGAGGCTGAGCTATGGATTAAGCTGCGCTGTATCACGACCCGCAGACCCGACTCCTACCCCAGGGCTTTGACGCCTGCGTGGAAATCTTTAGCCTGGGTCACCATTTTCAGATAATTTCCTAATGATGAGAGTTTTTGGATCCAGGCTTCTCGCTCAGCCCACTGCTGGCACTCAGAAACTCAGGGCTATGTTAAGAAATGGTGGCAAGTTTTAGAGAGGAGTACCCAGAGCTCTGGCTGGCCCTGAGCATGACTAATGGCATCATTAAAGCTATTAATAGTATAACTTATAATATTATAATTAATATTATGAGTATATATTAGTATTAAAATATAATATTATATTATTGTATGAGTATGTGAGTATTATAATAATATTCCCAATTAGTCTGCTTGATAAGACCCAGAAAAAAAGAAAACATGTTTAACCTTGTATTTGGAAAAGGGAAATGAGTGACTTGATATGACTTTGACAACGTCATAAAATTTAGAAATCTATTTATAGTGACTCAAACCTAAGGAAATGTAAGTCTCCTTTCTGCACCTTCAGCAATCTCACAACAAAAGGCACATGAGGAATAAAGCGGCTAGGCCAGTGGCTGAGGAGCGGCTCAAAACGCATGAAGCAGAGCTTTGAGATCCATCCCAAAATAAATTTGGGGTACGGAGTGCAGGAACGTGGCTGGAGGGCTGCAACCCCATTACTGCATCTCCCTTTCCCAGCACATCTGCACCCAAAATAAAAGAAAAAACCCCCTGGGATGAGCTCTGGTCCGGTCTGCAACATGATATCTTTTGTTGTGAAGTCTCTGATTTAATTACGGGCCAGATTGCGAATCCATTACTCCCACTAGGGAATAGGTTTTGCACAAAGCGCCAATAAATCAATGAAACTATTCATGTGAAACCGTATCCAGCCAGCTCTATGCGAGTCTCTGCTTACGGTGCCAGACGATGAACCGTTCATTTTTTGTTTGTTTTTAGGGAACGCTGAGATAGGAGGAGAAGAGGAGATAACAGAGTTTTTATACGACTATGCATCTCATTTCAGTGAGAAATTCTTGCTTTTTTTGGATCATTTTATGCAAGCTGCATGAGCAAGTTGGAATAACTGGGGTTGGAAAGGACGCTGGGAGGTCTCCACCCAGCCTCTGCCAGGCAGGGAGATCAGGCTTTGCCCATAAAAACCAATGCAAAGGCACCGAGAAGCCACTGAATCGAGTCCTCTGAATTACAAATAACCCCCAAGGGACACACAGCCCATCCCACCTCCCCGTGCTGTCACCAGCACAGACCTCTGTGCCCTCAATCTTTAATTTAAGCTAAAAGCTCAAGGCTGCCGCGCACGGCCAGAGGAAACGAAGGTGCTGCCAAGGCCCTCATGGCATCGGGGCTTTGCAGCAATACCTGTAGGAAAATGGACCTGAGGTCTGGGGAGATGCTGCTTAGATGAATTAAGAGGGTTTGCCGAACCGTGGCTGTGTGGGAATTTGAGTGGCTGGCTACAGCCACCGCGGGTGCTCCGACAGGACACACAAGCAAAGCAGCAGCAGTTTATTTATCCGAGTTATTCAGATTAATTTGAATTACATTGACTATTCAGAGGGGAAAAGACACGCAATAATAATGTCACAATATAAGGGTGGGACTCACTTAATGCTGGATGATGTGCACAGAGCACAGGTGCCCTGACCCCCTTTAGCGTCCATGGAGAGAAACTGGTACCCAATATCTCCACTAACTTTAAAAGGAGCCTCTGGAGACCCTCTCAGATGAAAACATTTATGTCCGAACCGCATCAGGAATCTCCGATACAAATGTGCATAACCTGTAGGAAATACATGCCCTAACACTGAAGGGGTCTGACCACTGTAAATTAAGCGATGCTTTGGTGTGAAACATAAATCAAGATTAAAAGTAGAGTTAAAAGACATTTTTCTGGAGCTGTTCTGCCCCCAGTGGTTCTTGTTACCATCTGAAATCATGTCTTGCTGAGCCAAAAAGGTTATTGAGATGGCCTAAGGGCAGAGATAACCCTGGTAACTGCCTCTGGGCAGAGAGATTCGCTTTGATTTCTGCAGCAATAATAGACTCCTGCACCCCCCCAGCACGCTGCCATCGCTGCTCACAAGCAAACTCAGCCCCCAACCCAGGCAGCCTCTAAAATTAAGTTTCCAACCTATGGAATTGATGCTCGGTGTTACTGGTGTTATTATTATAATGGCGAGAGCGGGTAAGATGCCTGCCTGGTTATACTAAACGTTAATACAGACTCATCAGGACAATGCTTTCGTTCCAGGTGATTACTTATATGCAACAGCAGAATATTACTCTGAGAACACCACGTTAATACCCACCATGTATTCATATGAGGTGAGTTAGACTTTCTCTTCGTATTTCCAAAAAAAGGGGGCCTTCCTTGCCAAAAACCACTGTCGGGAGAAGAAATAAATGGATTTAAAATGTCCATTTTAAATCACTGAACAACTCAAATGAATTTGGGCAAAGAGCGTCCATGCAATAGCTGTGATTAGTTTGCCATGGACTTATTTTGCCAGTTTGCACAGAAGGTCAGAGAAGGGAAAATTCTCAGTTTTCCTAATTAAAGAATATCAAACCTGTCCCAATGAGGGATCCCTCGGGATACCTTACAAGTTATGTGACATCATAGGTTATTCCCTTTCCTACACATCCATCCAAGCACCATCAGGGCTTTGGGGAAGGGATTTGCAAAAGAGGATGCCACCCCCCAGATTTCAGTGACACCTTCCCTTCGCTCAGCGACAGATGAGGATGCTCGAGGGCAACGATGCGATTCCTGCCCCAAGGAGCAACCACCGGGGTCAGTTAGGAAGGCAGAGGAGCTAGTCAGGGCATGAACTCTGCCACTGGCTTTTAGCACATTAAAGCAAGCGATTTTTGACCAATTTATTCTCCTTGACTTGCCAGGAGTTTCAGGAGTCGGTGGGATCGCCCCTCCGGTGCCACCTCCCCCTCGTCATCCTCCTCAGCCTCCTGGCTTTCCTGCTATGACTCCCTGTGCTCCTCCTCAGAAGGTACTAAAGCCCCATAGGATTTAAGCACTCACTTAAAGCATGTCTTTACCAGCAAAATTAAATTCTTTCTAAAGCAGCAGCAAGCAGTGCTTTGCAGCAACTTTTCAAAGTAATTAAAAAATAATGAAACCTTTCAGGCATCCAGCTGCAATGCTAGGGACAACCAAAGAAGCTTTAGTTGCTACTAATGACCTGAAGAGGCATTTTAGGTTATTTTGGCAAGGCACCCAAGTGACCTCTTTGCATACAGCCTTCAGTGGGAGCTTCAATGGTGGGAACACCCTTTTGGTACCGCTGGCCCAAACCAGGTCTCAGCCACAGGCACCTCCACTGCTCAACCACCCAAATCCCCTTTTTTTCCAGAGGCTGAAGCTCACCAACATCCCAGGTGCACACGAAATCCCCGTCCCGCCACCAGCGTGGCTTGAAACACAATAGGAGGACGTGGCAACCACTTCCTCACCTTTTCCCCCCCTTTCAGACATGATGGCTTTGATGAAGAAAAGAACATCGTCACCACGGTGGAAACGACTTCCTCCAAACGAAGGAACTTCCTCCTCCATTTTTAGTACAGTTGTGACTTTATGTACAAAGTTTTCAATAGATGGATGATGCCATCCCGAGCCATAAAAGTTGTGTGAACACTGAAGAGCTTTGTAATGACTAGGTTCTTTCCTATTTCCTATTATTCTGTTGTAAATATGAACTCCTGCCAATAAAATTACTAAGAATCAGCATTCGGTCTCTCGCGTGAAGCCACCAACACCCTCCGGGAAAGCACAAGAAACGCCAGCCCCATCCACCCCCAAGCTGGGCTAACCTGCTCCTCCTGCCCCAATTCCCACCCCATCTCTCCAGGAAAACTTCAGCACCTTGGGGACCAGATGCAGATTTTGCCACGTCCCATCTTCCCAAGCCACAACGTTAAACGGGGCTGTTTCGGGACAAACCCTCCATGCCAGCAAACCGTCCGCCATGAGGTTTGTGGTGGCCAGCGGTGTGGCTTCATTTGCAGTCGCTTGGTAAATAATCACTAAACACCAGCAGAACAGGAATAACAAATGCAAGAAACTTGCACAGTGCTTGTTGCATCAAAAGGACCTTTTCAAGCATCTAAACCCATAAGCTATAAGCTAATAGCTAGCTAGAAAAAGCAGGCAGAGGTTTTCTACTTAGGTTTTTCCAGAATTGCTCTTAACGCTATTTATTTTCTAGAAACACCAGCAATATCTGCAATGCAATGAGAAGCTGGGCCAAAAAAAAAGTCCCTCCAACCAATACAGCCCGCACCTGCTCTGTACGCAGAACAAACTGTGACAGAAATGGGGGGCTTTTTGGTCAGGAAATCTGAGTTTATAAGGCTCCTCTTGGCCCAGCTGGGCAGGGGGGGAATGCAATCCCACGCTCTGTGCGTTGACGCAGCTTTTCTCTGGAGGAGTTATGGGGAAGGAGGGGCAGCAAACCTGATCCAGGTGCACCCATGTGGTCTTGGAGCTCTTGCATGGTCTTGGAGCACCCACGAGTCAACAGAGGCCGAGTCAACCCAACAAGCAGAGTGCATGGTGGTCATGTCCGCACAGCCCCCAGGTTTGCAGAGCTTCAAGCTCCCTTGAGCTTGCCCTCAAAACCCCAGGTAGAAATTCCCCAGCCTGCCGGAGCAGTTACAACCCAAACCCACCCATCTCCTCTACATCCATAAAGCAGCGGTGCCATCACCAGCCAGTCCCGCCATCCCTCACCCCAGCTTGCGGGGTTATCCAGGCTCCCAACCTTGAAAAGTAGAAGTATTTTATTTTCTGGAGAAGCCAAGAGGCTCTGAAACAGGGACAGGAGCTGCTGAAGGGAGCGAGACCCGAATGCGCTGCCAGCCAGTGCCACCTCCTGGCTCCTCGCTGCTATAAAAGTTGATAAAAAAATGCTGAGCTTTGCTTAGGAGAGCTCTGGAAAATAATTTCTGAATAAACAGCGCTGAGATTTTTAACCCAACAATGAAGGAAAAAAATTAGGGGAAAATTAAATATGTACATGAAGCTTATAACATGCTAAATTTATTAATTAAAAAATATTACTAAATAATTAGTGGCATCAATACTCAATGGTGGTGTTCCCAACACGGAGGGACAGAAAACCACAAGCCCTTTCCAAAAGCGCGAGGCAAACCCAACCACACAGAGAAGTTAAATATGTGAAGATATGTACAATAAACCCAGTTTATTGTAAAAACCCAGCTTAGTTTCATAGCTGGCTTCAAGACCAGAAGAAAGGGCCAAAACTATATTCAAGTCACAGCAGTGTTTAGGAGAATGTATGTCCTGACCTAATTACAGCTAACGATGTACAGCTGGAAACCACCTCACTGCTTTCCCAAAGCAGGTATTATTCACCAAAATCTCGTTAGTTTATAAATGCCCTTTTTTCCTGCAACACTAAATGCACCTTCCCTCAAGTGGTAGGGAAAGCATCGGTCCCTGCTGCTGGGGCTCTGCTCCAGCCAGACCATCCTCAGCCACCCCCAACACCCCGGGTCCAACCCAGGGGGAAATCCCAGGTTTTCCGTTACAGGACCTGCATTCTTGCACACGATACTAAGAGTGAGCAAACGCACTTGTATCAGTGAAAATACTAAGAGCTTAAGATGTTGATTTAATTCTTTTTCTTTGGAAAGGCACGCCTGCGTTTCTAATAGGAAAACCAAGATCTTACCTGGGGTCCTTTCTGACAGTAAAGCTGAGGAGCCCGCATCCAAAACTGGGGGTGAAGCCATCCTCCCGCACCGCGCCCAGACGCTTTCACAGGTTGCTTTCCCAGATTCACCCCTTTTTTCACTGCTCACGCAACGCCCGCCCAACCCTCGGCTCTGCAAACGGCCACCCAGCTCTCCCAGCAAACCTCCACAGGATAAGCTGCTTTAACACAAAGAGGATTTCCCTCTGGTTTTGAAAACCTTTCCTAGTTATCTGCAGGCAAGAAGCAAGCAGGTGGTCTCTCAAGGCCTCTGGTGTTTTCTAGCAGCACCTTATCAAACTCTTTGAGAAACAAATTGTGTTGCACGTGCTCTTAGCACGGCTCCCAGGAGCCAGGTGCAACATGCCAGGGGAGCTGCAGCCCACGGGGGCTTTGCAAACGCCCAGGCAAGTCCTGGAGCAGGTGCTGATGCAACTCTGCTCACCCTCTGCTATCCCACGGTGGAGGGTAACTGTGGCCTTTGGATGCATTTAATGCAGTCCAGCCTCCAAAGGGGCATCTAGTCCCCACAATCTCATGGATTTAAAAAAAGGGAGGGGGGGAAAGGGCTGGGATGGCTTTAGAGCTTGTTTCTCACTCCAGGTGTTGGTGATCCTGCTTTTTGCATAGCACTTGTACAGGAGCAACCATGGGGGGATTAACAGTGCTCTGGTTTCACCCCCAAAACCACCAGTGATGCATACAAAACTGCGCACGCCTACCTGAAGCTGCCTTCCATGGGGCCAGCAAGGAGGTAACCGGCTCTGGGGTTTGCAACCCCCTTTCTTAGAGACCTGTTAAGACAAGGATGGCATTTTGGGGAAGGAAATTTGACTTTGTGCAGATTTACACAGTTACTGATGAGGGCCGAGACTGGTCCCTTGCATTTATTATTTATAAGTTGTCTTGATGCAGCGTCCCAGTACACCCATCAATACCAACCTTACATCAGATCTTAAAGCCCCGACAAGAGCGGTGAACATGAACCATTTCCATCAGCATCACATGGAACAACCAGATCTGAAACAAAAAAAGCATAATTCTCCTTTTACTCCTTAACTCTCCCATTTTCCTTCCATTTACTTCATGGCACGCCTCTCGGACCAGGACTCCCGCAGCAAACGGGCACAGGACAAGGTGCGAGCCCAGCGTCCGGGCTGGGGGCTGCACGGGGAGGATGCAGACTTGCTGCATTGTCTGACTGAATACGCTCATTTTTTCTGGCTACTCAACAACTTTAGAGATACTTTGTCAGTTCAGCTTTTACCCTGAAATGCTTTTTTCTGCTGCTGTCCAAAAGCAGACACCAAATTGGAAATTAAATTGATCCTGATGTGGGTAATGCCAACACTGGCGGATCGCAGCCTTGGTTTAAACCCCACAATATAGGTGAAGTAAGCAATAAATACAATTCTGCAATGACAGAATATTGCTGGTATTAAATCCTGCCTCAACTCCCCCAACAAACTTTTACTTCCAAAATGTGTATTTTTTTCCAAATGTGTACTTTTAAACACTTCAGTATCACCTATCACAAATTAATTCCCATTTCAGACAAAGCGGTGCTCTGCCCTTAGCACCACAAGCAGCGTTGCAATGGGTTCTCCCTTTAAGCAAAACCACCCATTATTTTTCCTACATCAGAGGGTGACTTCGTTATTTGAGACCCCCTAAAATAAAATACCTTCCAGACCAAATATGGCACCAAATTGGCAAGACTCAGTCTTTTTGACCCCATTTTTAACTCCTTCTCAAATAACCAGAGAAGTGGCCTGGCTGAACTCTCACTATGTGATCCTGAAACAGGAAATATTTTCTCTGCTCAGTTCACACAAAGCAGAATAGACCAGCTATTCCCATGGTGGGTTTTTTTTTTTTGTTGTTCTGCCACAGAGTTGCCAAAAGGTCTCCGGCTATTTGTGGCTCAAAGAATCAAGATATAAATATTTGGAATTGCTTGTCTAGGAAGGACTAACACTTCCAGCCTGGCAAGGCACTCTTGCCTGTACTTAGCATTAAGGATGTTAGTGGCTTATGGACATGATTCAGCAGCCGTGGTGCAGCTGGAGACCAGCATCTTCCAGGACCAACGCTTTAAATATAGAAATATTTTTAAAATTTTAAATAGCAAAGTTTTCCATGCTTCCAGATGTATAGGAACCATATATGTGTGCCCAGAGGTGCCTCAAAATTAAAGAGTTATGCTATTACAGACCTGTTTGCTTGTGCATCTACCTTCCCCTATATATCCTGTATGTTTGCAAAGCTGCCTTCACCCATATTAACACAAAATAATGCAAATTAACAGCAACAACAGCAGCTTCTTCTCAGTCATGGGGGACTGTGGGACACCTGGACCGAGATTTAGCCAGACCTGGCAGGACCCAGTGGGTTTTGCCTGCAGGTGTGCTTCGGCATCATGTCATCCCCTGTGCGGTTCTTGAATATATTCAAGGAGTTTTTACATCCTTTATCTGTGGCTTTTTTTTGCAATTTTAACTGCAAGGCCCCAGCAGCCATCGGTGGGGAGATGCTAATGGTGTGTCGACGGCTGAAGGCCCAAATCTGACAGTATCTAAATTTTAACTGAAGCATTCAGCAAGCCTCTGGCCCACCCTGCGGTGAGCTCTCCTGCGGCAACTGCACATGCGGAGGATGCACCGGAACAGGTCTGCCAGGAAGAGCCAAGCTGGAAAGCGCCTGCCTCCACGTCCTGCCTTGCCCTCAGAGCCTCCAGGAGAGGGTATAACCCCAGGGTGTGCACACCTCTGCGCAACTGGGCATGCAACCCCCCCCCCCGCAGCCCACCCTTCCGTGCAACCAGGCATGCAAAAACTCATCTGCAGTAGCCGTGCAACGAGACATGCAAAAGCTGGGTGCAAACTCCCGCCATGCAATCGGGCATGCAACACCCACTGTGCAACGCTGCTTGCAGTCCCCCGTGCAACCCCTCGTGCAAGATCCCATGTGCAAACCCCGACCCGTGTCATCCCCGTGCAACCAGGCGCGTGAATCCCTGCCTGCAACCCCCTTCTGCAACCAGGCGTGCAAACCCACACTTGCAAAACGGTGCCTGGAGCCTTATCCCCCTGCACGCAGTCGTGCAAACACCCGCGAGCAGTCCACCCCAGTGCAATGGGGCACGCAAACGCCCACCT
>VYZW01064972.1:0-16971 GCA_013401315.1 Balaeniceps rex
CCATCTGTCCATCCATCCATGCACCCATCCATCCACCCATCCATCCATCCATCCACCCACCCATCCACCCACCCATCCATGCACCCATCCATCCACCCATCCACCCACCCACCCATCCATGCACCCATCCATCCACCCATCCATCTGTCCATCCATCCATGCACCCATCCATCCACCCATCCATCCATCCATCCACCCACCCATCCACCCACCCATCCATGCACCCATCCATCCACCCATCCACCCACCCACCCATCCATGCACCCATCCATCCACCCATCCATCTGTCCATCCATCCATGCACCCATCCATCCACCCACCCATCCATGCATCCATCCATCCGTCCATCCATCCACCCCCAAGCAACCCCAGCTACCCCACAAGTGCAGAAGCAAGGTTCGGGGGTGAGGAGGGAGGTGGGTCCACACGGAGATGATGGAGACCTGTGGGATGCGCCTGTCGGGTGCTGGGGATGGGCGAGGGGAGCGAGGGGCCGGGGTGCGAGCGCGGTGTGGCCGCGGCCATGCTGCGTGCGCCGGTGCAGCCGCCGGGGTTGCTGGCAGAGGCCGGGCTGCTGGCGAGACGCAGCTGGATGGCTCCACTTTTTTCCAGGCCTGTGTCTCAGTTTCTCTTTATTTTATGTGTTTTTATTTCCTATTAAAAGCACGCTGTCTCATTTCCTCCATGAAAAACAAGGCTCTTTCAGCAAGATGAATTCCTCCAGCTCCAGCAAAGCCCCAGTCTGCACTGAAAAATAAACAGGCTGTGCGGGACGCGGCCACCTTCTCCCCACATCCCCCGCTGCCCCACGTCCCCCGCTGCGGTGCTGGGGTCGGCTCGGGGCAGAGATGCTGGATCCCCTCCCTGGGGGCCCACGGACCCCGTCTGCTGCAGACACCCATCGGGCCGGCGCCATTTGCTGCCCTGTGCCTCCCCTTCCCCCCCAGGACCCTTCCTTGTTTCGGGCAGGGTTTGGTGGCGGCTAAAGGAGGCAGAACAAGTGACACTTTTCCAGGCTGCTGCGTCCGCTTGCCGTGTTGGGAAGATGCTGGGGGCTGCAGGAAAAGGCTTGGAGCCCTCTCAGTCCCCCAGCATCTGCAACCTCCACCCGCAGGAGACATCCTGGGAGGCTACGGGAGCAGCTACCAGAGCATCTGCCTCAGCTGGAAGCAGCGGTGCGGATGCCTTTGAGATGAAAACACTTCCTCTGCCGCTCCACCTCCACCTGACATTTGGGAAAGCAGAGCCGCAGCTCCCTGGAGCTTTCCGGCTCTCTTAATTGGAGCCATTACACACGCTGCTCATCGTGCCGAAAGGCGCGAAGCGGCAGCGTGGGGCAGCGCTGGCTCCGGGAGGGAGCCTGGAGAGGAGCCGTCCGTCCCGGGCTGTTGTCCGGGGAACCGGGTGTTTATCCCGGCTGGCAGCGCCAGACCAGACCAGCGTGGGTTGTCCTCAGCCCGGGACGCGGCCGGCCTGCTGGGGGACTGGCTCCATGGGTGCACTGAGCTGGTGGGTCCTCAGCACCCGTTTCTGACGTCTCTGATGGCTACCACGGGCTGTGTCACCCAAGGGAGAGGTTTCTGGGCGAGGGGTGAGCACTTTGTACAGTTGACCTCTTGCAACAAGCCAGCCCCTGCAGGGGCAGAGCTGAGTTGCCTGGTGCTGGAGCACAGCCCGGCCGCCTTCCCCAAGCCCGAACACCCCAGGGTGGTGCCTCCGCGGGGGCAGCCCTGCCTGCCCTGCCAGTCCCTGCATCGGCTGCAGCTCAGCTCCAACAGAGACCCCCAGGTCTGCAGATTTTCACCATTTTGGGGTTAATCTTTTTTTTTTTTTCCACCATGCTGCAATTTAGCATCCACCCTTGCAAGCAGAAGGCGTCTTTCCGGATGGTGCTGTTGCAGCGGGAAGGTGTTGGGGGGCTGATGCCCCCCAGGGCAGCTGCTCTGCCCTCCAGAGCTGCCTGTGCTTTGCTCTGGCTCGGCTCCAGCCCGTCCCTCCGTGGCAAACACGGTGGTGGGCACGGCCGGAGGATGGCAGCTTCTGGGAAGGCTCCTGACAGCTGATTTTACAGTGTTGGCAGCTCGGCTCGGCCTTCCGTCCACTTCTGCTCCAATCAAAAGAAATGCGCGATATTAAAGTATCAGAGCTGAACTCCCCAGGCAGAGGGAAACAGAAAGACGTTTATTTTCCAGCCCTGAGCTGTGTATTTATTATGAAATGTTGGTGCTTGTCGGGGTGGAAGGCCTGGCAGGGCTCTGCAGCCGCAGCTCGCCAGCCACGGTGCACGCCGGGACAGGGCGAGCGCCTCCGGCCAGATCCTGCCTGTGCCCGGCTCCTCCGGGAGAGGCTGCAGGCTGAGATGGCCACCGCAGGGACTGTCCCTTAAGAAGGCAAAAAACCAAAGGGAAGAAATGGGATGAGGCTGAGGCGTGTTGCTTTGACGACTTCCCAAGATTTCCTTCGGAGGCTGAGGGCCACGGGAACAAACTCTCCCTGGGGATGGGGCTTCCCGTGGCCAGGCGCGATGCTGGGAGAGGGGAAGGGGGCCAGGGAGGGGAGCAGGGGGTTGGGAAAAGCGATGTGAGCTGCCAGCACATCAGGCTGAGGTCTGACCCATCAAAGGAAAGGCGCAGTGATACCCGGAGCTGGTATTGCCTGCGAGCACCCGACCTCCGAGGAATGTCTTGGGTCTTCCCAGGTGCGGGGTGAGAAGCAGCTGTAATTCCTGAGTGCAAGTGATTGCATTAGCTGGGGAGTTACCAAATGCCCTGAGCTGCTGGCAGCAGCTCCGTTACTTCTGGTTGTGGAGATACGAAAGTCTGCACCTTCAGCCAGTAATTCCAGCCAGTTTTCAAGCCTGGGGGAACTTCGGAGGCGTGGGGAGACGAGCCAGTGAAGGTCACGCTTTCCACACCACGCTGGTGTCTGCTGGGAGCTGAGGACACTCGGGAACTGCATCAGGTGGGGTTTGGTGTCTTGCACAGAGGTTTTTAGCCGTGGCCGGCAGATGTTCAGAGTTCATGGACTTGAATTTGCTGTGGAAATGTTTGAGTCTTCATCTGAGGATTTTCAGGACTCTGCAAGTCAGAGAAGATTGAAAGTGCAGGTCTGGTGGTGGTCCACGGGGACCGGCTGTGTTTACTGGGCTTCGGGAGCTCTCTGGATGAGGGAGGAAATAACACATGCACGAAATCCTCTGAGGATGCAGAACTGGGAGGATTTGCAAATGCCAGAGAGGACAGAGAGGTTAGAAAAATCTGCAGGAAACACAAAGGCCCAATTTGGAAAAGGCAAAGCAAATCCATCTGGAGGGGACCGGGGAATGGCAGCAGGACGTCGCGGAGGCTGTGAGCTCCTCAGGGCAGTGGGGCTGGGAAAGGCGTTCAGGAGGTGCCTGCTCAAGTGTCCCTCTCTTTTGGGAAGAGGCTAGAGGGGCTCTGTCAGCTCGAATCCCTGCTAGCCAGATTGTCCAAACAGCTCAGCTCCCGGCTGAGCAAGCAGCCAGGTTTTTGGCAATGCCCGGGGCTTAGCGAGCGCCGAGCTCTCCATAAGACCCACGAGCGGCAGCTGGCAGGAGCCCGTCGAGCTGACCCGGGTCTCTGGCCGCAGCCTCATGCTCTTGCAGCCGCTTTATCCCACGGGCGCCAGCTGGGATTGCAATCCCCAGGCTGAAAATGCTCCCTTCGGCTGCGGGGTGCCGTCCCCGGGCTCCCGTCCCAGCCCCAGGGCCACGAAGGCACCTCGCTGGCGCCGCAGGGGTGCAGTGATCGCTGCCCGTCGGTCGCCGTCTCTTTGCTAAATTGCTGTAACTGTCCCGAAGTGCAAAGGCTGTACGAGGGGCAGGGAGTATGAATAATAAATCCTGCAGCCAAATGCTACAGGGAAATAATTTCAGCTCTTGGCAGTGGGGACTAGCGGGGAGACCTGCTCTCGCGCCGATGCCCCTGGGCAAAAGCCCAGTTACCTTTGGATGCGAGAGATGAGGTGCTGCACGGCTCTGCCCCTGCGGTTTCTGATGTGTCACCCTTTCCACCGCCCCCCTACAAACCCAGTGGGGCTCAGCGCTTGCCCCCGGCCCCCTGCGTGCTGCAGGGTCCCCGGTTCACGTGCAGAAACCCCTGTCCCTGCTGCTGGTCTGCAAGAGCTGGGGTGGTACCGGCGGTCGGGATGGTTTCAGGTTGTGCCTGGACCATCTCCATCCCTTTAGGCAGCTCCTGGGGAAGCATCCGCTTGCGTGGGGTGGCCCAAACATCACCCAGGGCAGTGGGAGTGGGGAAGCTTTATGCAGCGTGGAGGCTGCGGGAGGATTAAAGGCAGATTGATTGGGCCTTAATAGCTCTGCCGTAAATTCCTTCTCCAAACACTGTTTGAGAGCAGTGAAACCCCGGTGTTCCCAGAGCTCCCTTGCTTATTAAACAACCTAATGAAGTGATTTGATTAAATGCAGGGAAGTCTTTCTGGCTGCCCTGGAGCTTTGTAGCAACCTGGGATTATTGAAACCGTTACTTGGGAGATGCCGTGCTTTAAGATGCGCCTTGTTAACTATAGCTCGTTTCTGATTTTGCAGCGGCTAATTGCTGCGGTGGTTGTTTGTCGCTTGGCTTGTGGGAGCACCGGAGAGCCCCAGGCGTGTGCCCCGATGCCCAGCCAAGGTGACGGGCTTGAAACCAGAGATGCAAAAAGCTGTGCCTCTCTGCCGTGCGAGGCTCGTAGCTCAGGGGTTAAGTGGGTTTGTGGAAAATGAGATCCAGAGCTGGTGGCAGGGTTTCTCCTATAGAAATGCTGCCATTCCGGCCTGAGCCGCAACCGCAGAGCGGGGAGTGATGGATATCCCGGGAGGAGCGAGGGAGATGAAAGGCAGCGGGGCGAGCGCTGACTGCAAAGGCTCTGGCACCCACTGCCGCTCTGCGTTCAACATTCAACGGGAACCGGCACCCAGAGGGATGGGCAGCTGCTGCCAGGGGCTCCTCTGGTACCAATAACTAACAGCAACGGTAGTAAAAAGAGCTGGTGAGTTTAGAAGGGAGAAGAGGAGAGTCCAGGCTGCGGAGGGAGAGTGGGAAGGAGCAGCATGAGTAACAGACATAAAAAGAGAGGAGGCAATGTGACCTCTGCAGATACACAAATTACTCAGCTCCTTCTGGCTGCATCAAGGATTTTCTGACTCACCAGCCTGGGGATTTAACCCCTGGATCTCGGGCTGTGCTGGCAGGCGGCTGGCGGGATGCAGGGAGGAGGCTGCTCCAGCTCCTCGCCCATGCGGGAGCGTGGCAGGGGGCTGCCAGGAGTCCCTCATCCTCTTCGAGGTGAGGAAGGCTCCAAGTGCCCCCCAGGCTTTGGGGAGCACGGTGGATTTGCACGGGGGCCCCAGGACTGAAGAGGTGGAGGGATGAGGGTGGATGGATGAGGCCATCCCTTCCAGCCTCCTGCACTGCCAGCTCCCAAATCCTGCAAACGTGCCCCGCTCACCCCCTCTCCTCCCTCCCCAGAGCCTTGGGAGCTACCTGGAGCTGGCTGAGTCCAGGGAGCGACCGAGAATCTGCCCTCGGAGGTTCTCCATGCAAAGCTCTACAAACCCCCCTGTTTTAGCCCAGCCCCAGCTTTGCCTTCCACGTCCCTGGCCCCGTTGGTGGGCAGAGGACCAGCCCGGGAGCTGGGGACGGAGGGCTCAGGTGCAGCCCCCAGACAGCCCCATCCTCCCCTGCTCTCCCTCCTTGCGGGGGTTGAACCCTCCCAGGCTCGGGGTGGTTGTTCCCTTACACCCGTCTGGGGGAGCGGAGCTACTTGGAGAGTGGCTGAGCTGCTTCATCCCGCACTGAACCTGGCCTGAAAAGATGGGAAGAGCCTGAGATCCTGCTGGGCATCGGAGCCTGTCGCCTCTGTTCCGAGAGCAGGAAGGGCAGGTCCGGAGGGACAGCGGTGTAGGAAAGTTTCTGCTCCCTCTCACCTCAGATCACCTGAAAAAAACAAGAAAGAGGAGGAAGATATTCCAGCGAAGGAGGGAAAACAGCTGCAGGAGGCAACGTAAAGGCTGTGCCCATGGAGCTGTGCCCGGGAACAGCTGGAAACGGGCTGGGAGCAAGTGGGGAGAGACGGGGCGATAAGGGATGGAGCTCGGCGAGGCGGAAAATACAGGAGGAGCTTGATTTATTTGCTGTTTCCCTTCATCTCCTTCGCTTCCAATTTTCATCACGGTTTGCGAAGAGTTTATCTCGGAGCTTGTGCAATGGCTGGACAGGCTCCACGCAGCAACAGACTGGGAGCAAAACCGTCGGCAGCAAAACAAACCTGGAGTCCAACCTGGGCTGTGATGGATAATCTCGACTGTCGGGGCCTCTGGAGTTTGTTTAAACCAAGCTGGGATTTTCACCAAGACGACTTTCGCTATGAGATTTCCTGTGCTGCCAGGAGAGGCAGAAACCTCATCACAGCAGCCTCTCCTGGTGCGTTGCCTTTTCCATTTCTGGGCCTTGGTTGGTCTCTGTTTAAAAGAAGAAGAGAGTGAGAGCAGTGACTGGAGCTGGACAGGAACGGGGGTTTCAGTTTCACTGGAAAGGCCTCGTATTCTGCTTTTTTTTCCACTCTAAAATAATACAAAAACAAAAATAAGACATTTCCCATAAAACAGATCTGTTGGAAAAATCTCCCTTGGAGTTGAAGGAAACACTATTTTTTTTTTTTTTTCAGCACAATCAAAATATTTCACTCCTATTTTTACCTTCAGCAAAGCCCTTAATGGGAAATCGAGACTGCTTTTAGGGTTGTGATTTCACCTGCACTTGGTAGTTTTGGCTGCGCTCGGCTCCTCGGAGCGATGCGTGCCGGGAGCCGTGGGGTCTCAGGGTGCTCGGCCAACCTCTGTCCCCTCGAAGCTGCTGCCCCATTTCGAGGCACAGGCCGGGGCTGAAGGAAGGGAACCGAGGGATGTCACCCAGCACCTCTTCCCGCTGTCCCCCTTTGCTGCCGGAGCGCTGCCAGCTCGTGCCCCCCGAATGGGAGCGGTGAGCCCTGGCGTCCCAGACCTGAACGCTCCTGGTGCTGCTCCTTCTACGTGGGAGAGGCTGAACCCCTCATCCAGGGTGAAATTAGGTGCCCACCTCCCCTTGCGAATGGCTGGACAGATTTCTGCTCCATCCCTTTGCACAACGAGCTCTTTGCACAACTGAGCCTCAAATATTTGGGTGAGGAGTGGCCAGATGAAGCCAGGCGAGGGGCTGGGTGATGAGTCCATGTTCCGGATGATTCCCAGCTCTACCAAGCTCGGGGATGATCCCGGGTTAATTACAGCCCTGCTCTTCCCGCAGGCTGGAAGGGAAGTGTTTATGGGGAGAGAGGTGTGAGGATACAGCCCGTGGAGGACCACTTCTGGAATGGTTTTGGAAATCTGATGCTGCTTCTGATGCTTCCCTGCTCAACAGCTGACCCATGTGCAGCGCCCGTGAGGAAGAGTTAACTCTTCCCTGCAAGCACCGTGCGTCCTGCTGCAGGCGAGGGGAGCGGGGGTTTGCCCCCCGGCTGGGCACAGCGTGTGAGAGTGAAATAACCCGGCTCAGGGAGAAGGGGGAAAACCCCACCAGGCGTTTCTTGGGGAGGAAAGAGACCTGTTTCCCATGGGATCTTTATTCCTTGAAAGAGGCAAGAGGAGAAAATGGAGCATTTGCTTGCAAAGGAGAAAGGATGCTGGGCAGAGCACGTGGCTTTTGGTTTCGTGGTGAGAGCAAGGGAGGCAGAAAGGGTCTGGGACTGGCTGCTGCAGCCTGAGCGTGTCCAAGTAGCCCCAACATCGCTGCAAATGTGGCCGTGGGTCTGGAGGGAGGGGGGTAACTCAGCGGGAGGGGTGATGGGGGAGGGCAGACCCTGGGGGCTGAGGGTGTCGCGTGTGGGAAAGCACAGATGGGAGCTCGGTGGGGTGGGGTGGGATGGGATGCTGCCCGGGGCAGGGACGGGGCAGGCAGAGCCTGTGACGCAGGACCGGGGCGAGGAGCTGCGGAGGGACGGGTGCCTGCAGGGTCTGGCACAAAGGTTAGGGAGAGACGGATTAAGCCAAAGCCCCTGGCAGCTTTTAGCAGCTAGAAAAATGAGCTGAATTTATAGCTGTAATATTTGGAGCAGTTTCTGAATATCTCGGGGGTTTTGAGAGAGGCCCGTTTTCTGCTCGCGCGCTGCCAAGCCGTATAGGCAGATCTGCGCCGGCTGTAATATGCGGTAATAGGATGGGGCCACGGGGATCACTCCCCAGGTCAGGTCTGTGCATCCATCACGCTGGGTCCCTCCAGCCCGTCTGTGCTCTCTGGCTTCGCCTCCCCATCACGCACACATGGAGGAGGACACCAGCGCGGGGGCCTTGGGGACTGCCACCACCCCGTGCTGCCGCGGCAGCTCACGCGCCGCGCGGTCTCCACGTAGGAGATCTCCCCACCTGAGGCGTACGGCTCCGTCTGCAGCTCGGGACATCTCAAGTGCTTTTGGTGGCCGGGGCTGAGATGCTTTTGGAGGTGACTGTCCCTTGGGCTGGGGTTTTCCCGGGCAAGAGGCTCGCTGTGAGAGCTCCTACGGCTGAAGGGACAGCGTTGTGTTTCCGCCGGGATAACGCACTGCTATATCACCTTGCTGTAGAATTTTCTCCATGATGTTTCGCTCTTGCACAGCAGAACATTCATTAATAGAAAAGAGCAATTACGAGGGGTCTCCCCAACCGTGCGTTCTCCAGTGGGTGCTGCTGGCCAGCACGGGGCTGGCTTTACTGCAGAGGTCCGTTAGCCCTAAATAGCAGCACCCCAATTAATTTCTCCAAGGGGAAGCAGCCCCTGGGGGATGGAGCAGCCCTGGGACTGTGCCTTGTCCCCAGTGGGGACCGTGGTGGGTGTCCCTCTTGCCCGGGCAGGGCAGGGGGAGCAGTCGGGCTCCTGAGGCAGTCGATGTCATGCGAGGAAAGCGTCTGCCTGGCTCCTGCCTTCGGAGAGGAAAAATACTGGACCAGAAGGAGGAGGCAAGGTTGAAGGCCAAACCCGAGGGAGGACCAGACACGACTCAGGTGTTTCCATTGCAAACAGCAGCTCGGCGGCGAAGCCCAGACAGTGCGAGGGAGGTGATGGAGGCCATCGGCTTGGGGCACCGCTGCAGCAGCCAGGCAGCCGGGGGGCTCGGGGGGCACCTGCGTGGTGGGCACCCCCTGCGTCCACCCCCAAGGGGCTCCCCAGGGGCACAGCAGGCCCTGGCCAGCAGTGACAGCCGTGCGTCACCCAGGAAGGCAGGGCAGATGTCGATGGCAGCCTGGTGACTCCTTTTCTTCTGCGTCCCTGACACCTTTTGAATTGTCCAAGTCTTTGTCCTCGTTGACTCCTGCCACCCCAATGTCCCAGTCTCCCTACACGTGGGCAGTCCTTCATGTGTTTTATTATGTATTTATTTAAAACCCTACTAAACCCTTGGCCCGAGCGGCATCTTGTGGTGATGGGTCCCACCGGCTAATTGTGTGTTTGGCTCGAAATATTTGCTTTCATGGTTTCCAGTGCACTTCATTTGGAGTTTCATTGAATCACCCCCTTGTTCTTGTTTTAACCAACACTGGCAGCTCTTCCCACCGCTGAGCTGACATAGAGAACCCTTCCACCATCAAAGTGCTGTCATGGCTGGAGGAAGCCTTTCCAGCGTGGTACCCCCCCATCCCTGCTGCCAGCGTGGTCCGAAGCGTGCCGTGCTGGGCTGAGCCCGTGGGAGACGTGCCAAGGGGTTGCAGCTACCTCTTGTCCCGCGTGAATAGTGAGGAGGAGAGGAGAAAGCTGTCCTCTCTTTTGCTAAAAGCTAAATAAAGTGTGGCTGCTGGCGGGCAGCCAGCGGCGGAGCTCGGGGTGCCAGCGCGGGGCCATCTGCAAAGCGCCGCAAGACAGCAAGCAGCGAGCACGGCGTCGCAGCGAGGGCGTGGGGCTGCGGTACGGCGTGCGCTCTTCCCCCGTCCATCAGCCTTGTGGGGCAGGCAGGGCCCTGCGTGGGGCTCGGGGTGCGGGCGGCCCCCTCCCTGTGTTGGGGGGCACTGGGGAGCTGCTGGCTGGAGGAGGTTGTCAGCCCCATCCCCGTGTGGGGCAGGATGGGGGGGTCACCCTTGGTGTCCTGTCCGAATGCCATGAGAAGGGCAGAGTGGGCACAAAGCGGGTCCCCAGTTTGGCACCGTTTATCCCCAGGGGTAAATTGCTCCCCTGGGGGCTTAAGGGGTCTGTGGGTGGAACGAACGGGGGTGGTGGGGGGTGGCAAAGGCAATCCCAGCCCTGCTCTAGCTGCAGCCCCTGGCTGGGGGGTGATGGATGTGCTGGTCCCATCCAGGATCCCCGCCCCAGCTGCCCGGGGGGGCTGGCAGGGGCTCCCCACAACGCCCAGCTGTGCTGGGGAGGGGGCAGCGGCTCTGCTGCTTCGTGCTGGGGTGAGGGAAACCACCAGCCAGGAGAACTCCTTCGCTCAGCTCCAAAACGTTTTGTTCCTAGCGTGATGTTCTGCTAAAGCCGGCACCGATAGGAGCTGGTTCAGTGACAGGTCAAACCGCTGGGGCTAATGAGGAGCGGGGAGAGGACGTCCTGGCTTTCCAAGGGCTGGAGCAAAGCCGCCGGCGCTGGGAGAGCTCGACGTGCTGGAGCCTTGCAGGGTTTCTTGCAGACCCTGAGGGAGGGTGGGTGCAGGAGGCCTGCTTCTCGCTCCTAAATCGGTTCCCTGGGCGTGTGCCTCAGTTTCCCCTTCTGCAAAGTAGGCAGCAGAGCGCTGGAGGCAGCTTTGGGATCAGCAGATGGGATGCGACCTCCGAGATGGAGCGGCGTTACTGGGGGAGGGTGCAAGTACCCTTCCTAGAGCACAGCCCCACGGCGAAACGCAAGCCCTGGGGAGCTTGGAATCACTTTGTCTTTGCTTGTTTAAAATGTCAGCCCTCATATTGCACGAGCAGAGAGACGGGACCTTTCCTAGCATCTCTGTACCGTGCCCGAAGCTGCCCAGCTGGGGAATAACGGGGGCTGTTTTCCCTGGGGGTGCGGGGGCACGTGTGGCCCAGTGGCAAGAAGCCAGTCTGGGTGTCACTGGGCTCTGTCGCCTCCGAGCTTGGGGGCTACAGCCCGGCAGAGAGGGCAGGGGCCGTGCTGGGGGGGGACCCCAGGGGAAGGAGGGGCCCCCCCGGTTCCCGCACCGCTGCCCTGCGCAGGCGCGGTTCCCAGGGCCCCGCAGTGATGCTCGGCCCCCGGTGCTGCGGCTGCGAGCTGATGTGCTCAGCAGCCCTCGGCCCCGCTGCCAAGAGCTAACAAGCGTCTGCTCAGTCTTGCAGGGGAAAAAAAAAAAAAAGAAAAAGGGGTTTTGGACTTCTCTGCCTCGGAGAAATGAGTCGTATGATTTAATCCCTGAGAAATGTGAGGTTTGATGAATTCTGTATCCCCTCCCTGCACTTAAAGCAGCCACGAGAATAGCGCAGACGATGGGAGGTGGGGTAGGAAGGGGCTGGGGGGATGCAGGGAGGGCTGGGGGGCTCAGTGCCCGTGGCACAGAGGCAGTGGAGCCGGTAGCCACACTACGGCCGCTGCTGAGGACAGGACCTGCCCTGCTGTCACCCTGTCTGTGACAGGCAGCGGGGATGGGGTCCCCATGTGCCACGATGCCAATGCCCACCGCTGGGCTGGTCCCTGTCGCAGAGAGCTTCAACTCCCTCCCTCCACTTTGCCTTTCGCTTGGGGGGGACCAAGGCTCCTCCAGGCTGTCCCAGCAATGAGTTTGCTGGGTCTCAGCCCTTCTTGGAAGGACTGCTCCTTCCTTATGGGGAGACCATTGCTTCCAGTTTGGCCTCTTTCCTGGGAGGATGGGGATGATGGAGGGGGTGGGCAGCAGGCGGTGTGGGTGAGGGCAGCACGCTCTGTGCCAGGGATGCGGACAGGCCTTAGGGCTGGGATGCGAGCGCTCTCAGCCCCAGTGCTCAGACTGGTGTGCGTGCGTGCATCGGCCCCTCTGTGCCAAGGCTGAAAAGGAATAAAAATAAAAGCTTTGCATGACTCTGGAAATACTATGGGTTGCCTAAACAGAAAAGGCAGCTGGCTCCACGGCCCTGCGAGCACAGAGCTCCCTTCTGCCTCAGTTTCCCCTGTGGGTGATGGGGATGCGGATCCCCCTTTCTCTCCTCCCCGCATCCTCGGCTCAGACCACGACGGGGGCAGGACTGGCCACCGGCCATGCCTGGCTCCGGGGCAGGAGCCGCCGGGACCGTCATGATTTAGGCTGTCTTGTGGTGCTCGCTGGCTCCTCACGCAGTGTCACGTCTCTGGCAAAACCCGAGCAGAAAGGGGGTTACGGCTGTGGGCAGGGAGCTGAGGTGCTGTGGCGGGGTTCACGTTCCCCCGCTGCATCTGCACCGGGAACCAGCACCCCGGCGAGCCGCTCACGGGCATTTTCCATTCCCTAACCCTTCCCTGGCTGCCGCAGCGCCTGGGCTCGGGCACCCGGTGCGTGAGGCTCTTCTCCAGGGGAGATTTGCCCGTAGGTTTAATGACCAAAGCAGCAGCTGTGCTCAAAACAGGGGTTATTTCTTGTTTTTCCTCTCTTTTCTGTTAAACACCTGGCTGGGGCAGAGGTCAGCTGCCTTTTCGGCTGCATTTCTTGCTCGGGAGCGAGCGCAGCTTGTTCCTTCCAGCCTGGCCCTGTCTCCATCCATCTGTGCTGGTGAAGCTGCGTGTCCTGGTCCACTGGGGTTTTGCTCCCTAGTTCAGGCAGTGTGAGATGCTCAGGGAGGGATGGAGAGGCCAGGCCATGCCTGGGAAGAAGGGACAGGCGTTTGGGATGAGCATGGAAGGGATGCAGGCCACCTCTTCCTCCTCCTCTCGCCTCCCTCCCTCAATGTGTGCTGGGATCCCTGTCCCCTTCGGTCATCCCTGGGGTGACCAAAGTGACACAAACGCCCTCCCCAGCCAAGCGCCGAGCTGAACCCACACGTCCTTGCGCCTCTGGATCTGGGCTGGGGGCTGCTTTGTTTAAGGGGGGCTGCAAGCACCTTCCACGTGTCCCCTCGGCGGCCACACTCACGGAGCACGTTCCCAGGTGTTTCCAGATGTTTGCTGGAGATGGAAACGTGGGCATGGAGCAGGCACGCTCTGCCCCTGCCCCACGTGCAGCCAGGGCCGGGGGAGGAAGCACATCATGTAGCATCTCAGCAACGTGAGAGCGGGATCCGTGCATTACAAAGCAACATATTTTTCCCCTTCGCTCACTTCCCCCTCCAGAGCTTTGCTCGCAGCCAAGTGTTTCTCCCAGGCTCTTGGTGACGCTCTCCCAGCTCTCTGGCTCTTGTGTGTGGAGGCTGCTGTGTGCTCCCCCCGGGGCGGAGGGGGCTACAGCCCGGGGCTGGGATGGGCAGGAGCCTGTCCCCAGCTCCTGGCGAGGTTTGGGGGAAGCTGAGTTTAATTTTCCAGGCTGGTGGCCACCCAACGCCAGTGGCAACACCCTGCGGTGGGGGAGGCGCGCAGAACCCCAGGAGAGACGTGGCTGCCCCGCAGCGCATCCTCCCATCGCGGTCCCAGGGGTATGGGTCCATCCCAAACTGCCAGTCATCATTTTGAGGGGACCTCTGGGCTCCCCGTGTCCCTCAGTGGCCCCTTCCCATGGCACCGGTGGCTGCCGATGGAGAGCACGGCTGGCTTGCGAGGCTTTGCTGCCGAACGCCTGAGGTTTGACGTTTTACATAGAGCACACGCTGCTCTGACCAAGCGGCCGCAGGGGCATCTCAGGTTTCCTGCTGCTTTTTCCCCTCCCCCCTTTCTAAAATTAAAATTTTTAGCTCTCTAAAGGGAGTTTTAAGATCTGGCCGTCAGAAAGAATCGCTGCAATGTAAAATCATCTGTGTTTGTACAGCACCGAGCACAGAGGAGGCTCGGCTTGGGACGGGGTGGCTGATGCTGGGGTAACATAAAGAATAAGCATCTCCCTATGGCCAAAAAACCATTTTAAGCTGCTATTCCTGAGGAGCCCAGGCTGTGGTGTGGGGAAGGCGAGCCTGGTTTGAGGACGGCCCTTTGCTTGGCTGTGTTTGAGAAGCCTCCCGCACTGCTTTGCTCTGCGAAATTCCCCTTCTTGAAATCCCTGGGGCTGGGACTGCCGGGTCTGGATGTGCTGGGACATCCCCGGGGCTGTCCCCTCCGTGTTGCCCCCGGGCAGGGGGAAATGGAGACGCTGCGGTAGCTCGAGCTGCAAACAGCCGGGGAGGCTGCGCTGTTGGAAATGGATGTGACGAGGCTCAGGGTGGGAAGGGGATGCTGCTTTTAACCACACCTGATACGAGCCACTCGCACGCACGAGCACCATGACGTGGTGCGTGAGGGGTCTGGCTGGGATGGACGGGGAGGATGAGGGATGCGGGTGCTCACTGTGTTTACTAACATTTCCCAGCTGGAGATGATGGAGCCACCGGTTAAAAGGGTTTTTTTTTGCTCATGTCCTCCCCTTAAATGCTCTGCACCCCTTGCCTGTGTTTCCTCATTTGGGGTGTCTGCACGGCTGCAGTCAACTCCCTGCGGGGATCGCCGGCGTGACCGGGGCATGGCTGGGTGCCGAAACCTCTCTGTGTCTGATGGGTTGGTGGGACGCAGCCTCCGGGCTCGCTGGGGACCACATTCCTCCCTGTTTACCCACTCGATGGCCGTCCCTCATGTTGCCCTTGGTCGAGACAGGCCGTTCTCGCAGCCCTGGCTCTGTCTCCCGGTGCTTTCACGCTCAAACATTTCCTCTCCTACCTCCGCCAGACCAAAGCGGTATTTCTGTTACAAACTCTGCAGAACAAACGGGCCATGTCCGGAAAAGGGGATAAACCGAAGGGACGTGGCATCAGGGGCCTGGGGATGAGCGGGATGCTGCTAGCCCACAGCAGGGGCACTGAAACTGGGATCTCCCCAAGCCAACAAGAGCCATGAGAACAGGTTTGCTCCACGGCCACCCTCCATCATCCCCTTTGCCTGCAAGAGCGGGGCCAGATTCTGTTCCAGATGTAGAGTAAACGGAGCACGCAGTGCCCAGAGCCACGTTCAAGGCTGCAGCCTGTTGCGTCTTAAAAATTTAAAAGGACGTCTTTGAAGGTGGATTCAAAACTTGGACACGGAAAGAAATTCCTGCAGGAAGAAAAGTCAACAAACAAAGTCCCTTGGCTGAGAGCAAAATTTATACTCACCAGATTTGCTGAAGGTTTTCGTACTTCCCAGCAATGGGAGCTGTGTTAGCTGCTTCGCAGGTCGGACGGCGTGGTGGATAGGGTCTGGGATACGAAACCTTTCCATGCCTGGCATTGCAGGGTGGCTTCTGTGCAAGCAATTGCCCCATTCGGTGCCTCAGTTTCCCCCTTTCAGTGCCCAGCTGAGTATCTGTCAGCAGAAAAAAACCCCATGAAACATGTCCCCATGGATTTAGGTACTTCTGATTAGTTTTTAAAGCGATTGGTGTGAATCTCCAAACAGCATATTCTTTCCCTATTGATTCTGATCCTTCTCCAGCTGGCAAACACGTGTCTCCGTCTCAAGCCTTTGTTTAAACGACCTGAAATACCAACGTGGTTTCTCTCCGTTCCTTTTCCTGCCTTGCACTCGAGCTACCTGCTGGTTTTTAGGCATCTGAGTGCCCCAGCTCGCTGCAGGGTGAGGGCTGTGCCCTCGGACCGTCCCGCTCCCAGCAGTCAGCGAGCAGCACTCACCAGAAATACTCGGGTTTTGGGGCAAGGGGAAGGGCACCGTGTTGGGAACAAATATATTTAAGGGTTGCGGGGAGCCCCGGGGCAAAATGGGGGAGTCCAGCGGGTGGGAACTTTGGGGGAGGCTCTGATTTTGGCTGTTTGAACATGCTGTTGGTAGCCACCGTCAGCCGAGTGTGGGAGTGCAGGATTGGACCCTCCTGGAGGGCTGCCAGGCTCCGGTAAGGTTTGGGCTGGGTTTTTAGTAAGCCAAAGCAGCTCAGGTTTCCCAGCCCCTGCTGCAGATCAGCTTGGCTGGGGAGAGGACGGCTTGCATGGAGGGAGAGGACCCCCTGAATCCCTCATCCCAGGGGTGGCCGGGACAGGGATGCCTGTAGCAGGGCGATCCCCGTAGCTGCTGTGCCCCCCTGGGACTCCTTGCTCACGCCTGGGCTGTGTCTGAGAGCTGTGAATATGCAACAGGTCCCAGGCTGCCTCTGAGCTCCTTGGAGCAAAAATGTCCACCCTGAGCATCCATGAACATGCCTGCCCCAGCAGGGACCCGGGGGTCCCTTGGCTGTGTCCCCTCGGTGTGCTGCAGTTTTCCAGCCCGGGAGGTGGCTGAGGCTCCATGCAAAACCCAGTGGCCCCATGCCCGTGGCCCACTCGGCTGCACAGCACCGCCGCGGCTCCCCTCCTTTCTCTTTATTAAGTGCCATCAGGATTTAAATTAAAGCTTATCACCAGCTGGGAGCGAATGAACCCTGCATCGTGTTTTATGGTGCCATCTGCCAGGCAGGAGCAGGGACCCCAGCACAGGGCTGGCTGCCTTCAGCAGGGATGGGGGGCAGCAGCGGTCGCTCTGTGCGGGTGGGGGACCTGGCTGGGACACCCCCAGGGACAGGCTGGCTGGTGACACGCTGAGCCCCCGTGCTCTGCACCCCCGTTGCGATTCAACCACGGAAAGCGCCGTCCCAGACATACGCTCCTGGAACAGGGGCTGTGGCGAGGGAAGGGCTTATTTGAATTATTAATTAGCTTTGTTTTTAAACACGGGCTCGGAGCAGCCTCCGCAGCAGAAGGAATTGTTATTAAACGCCAGCCCTCCGGCAGGCCGGCCATGTGTGCGCAGCGGAGCCCGCAGCGCTTGGCTGCCAGATAAAGCCGTTATTGTTGTCATCGCGCCTCCGTCCCAGCCCTCCGCCTCCCGCACTCCCACCCACCCTCACCAGCGGCTCCCAGGAACAAAACCCCCGCGCTCGGCCGAGGCTCACTCGTGGCGGAGCCGCGGTGCCGAGAGGAGG
>VYZW01065006.1:0-17830 GCA_013401315.1 Balaeniceps rex
ACCCCGGGCTGCCCCCGCACACGGCTCGCCCCCGGGATCGGGCCCCCCGGGGGCCCGCAGCCGGGGCTCTGCTCTGCCCCCGCAACCCCGCACCCCGGGCCATCCCCTGCCCCAGGGACCCTGCACCCCGGCTCAGCTCCCTCCTGCGAACCTGCACCCTGGGCAGTTCTGCACCCTGGGCTCCCCTTTGCCCTGGGGACTGGCATCCTGTGACCCCCCTGGGGACCCTGCACCCTGGGGACCTCGCATGTTGGGCGCTCCTCTGCACCCCAGACCCTCCCCTGCCCCATGTCCCCTCCACCCTGGGGACATGGTGCACCAGGAGCCCTGCGCCCTCAGCTCCCCCTCACCTCGAGACCCTGTGCCCTGAGGTTTCCTCTCCAAGGACACAGCCCCATGGGCTCTGCCGTGCCCTCCCTGCTGCGCCAGGTGTTGGTGGGTGCAGCCTTTGTGGGGGCCCCTTTGCTGCCTGCCTGCCCCCCCATTCCCGCTGCTCCCAAACCCCCTGCTCCCCTCAGGACCCTGCCAGGCTGTGCACAACAGCACCTTTTCCAGGAGGTTTTGCCTCCCTGTGAACCCACAATGTTGCTTTTGCACTGACCTGCGCAGGGCTCTGCGGGGGCTCCTAGGTGGGTCCACGTGCTCCTGCCAGGGCAGGCAGCATCACCCTGCCCCACCCTGCCTCCCGACCCCCAGCACTGCCCGCATCCCAGACCAGAACCGTGCTGAAGGGGTCTTCATGCCGGAGTGGCAGTGGGGAGCATACAGGGCCTGATCCCCGCAGGTTGAGGCTGATGTCAGCGTGGCCCCTCTCGAACTAAGCCCTTCAGAGCAGCCTGTGGATGAGCCCCCCAAGCTCAGTAGGACATGGGACAGAGTGCTGTGGGCCCTGCCTGTGCTGTCTGCTCCCCCCACGCCTGCACGCCCTCCTTGCACCAGGATTTCTGAGCCAGGCCAGCACCGGAGACGCCCTAAGAGGCTGCAAGAGTGTGTGAGCAGCTGTGAAGCAGCTGCCGGGGCCAACGCGGGGGCCGGGGCTGTGACCGGCGCCCCGTGAGCGGCTCAGCTGGCTTTGGGGGTGGATGTGGTGGGACCCCGCTCGGGGACATGGTGGGAGCCCTGAGCCCGCCGCCGCCAGGCTTTGTTCTCGGAGCAGCACGGCCGCAGCCCCTCCCCAGGCTCCACCTCCGCAGCCCACCCGAGACCCTCCTTCCGCTGCCTGTGCACAAGCTCCTCACATGGTGCGCAGAGCTGGTGGGCAAGAGCTGCTCTCGCCAAAGCACGGAGGCACCTTGGGTGGTAGAGGTGTCATCAGTAGGGACCAGAGGCAACAAGGCGCTGACCAGAAGGGGCTGAGCCCCCACTGGGTGCAGGCCTTGCAGCAACAAGGGAGATGCTTGGCTCTTCCTCGGGGAGAGGTAGGCTGGCTGCAGCACTGCAGCTCTGCCCTGGCCCTGCTCCGAGGCCGGGTACCCCGGGGCTGAGCTGGCACAACCTGTTCCCAGGCCGTGCTACCCCAGCAGGCTCCGTCCCGCACGGCTGCCTCCCCCTGCCCCTTCCCTGCCCTCTGCTCACGGGTTGCTGTCCCGGCTGAGCCAGGGCTGGCTCGGTGGCTGCTCACGTGGGGCCGCAGTCACCTCACCTTCCCCTGCACCTCCCGACCTTGGCTGCGCAGCTGGGACTCACGCACTTGCCACATCCCTGCTCGTCCCGGCCCTGCCAGGCAGGCGCCGGCTGTTTCTGTCCCTTTTTGCAGCCATGTCCCGCTGCTCCTCGGTGTGACCGTCCCATCGCCCACATGTGCCCCAGCCACAGCACCCAGCCCAGCCCCAGCCTATCTCCATCACTCCCACTTTCCGGGGTTTTGCACTCCTGCAGCTGGCACCAGGGAGATGTGGCACCACAGCCACGGCCAGCTCTGGATGATGCCGGGAGGCATTTGGCTTCCTGCAGCCAGCTCCTGCCCCCGACAGAACCTTCCAGTAGATTAGCAAGACAATTTTCCTTACAATTGCTCATCATGGTAAGAGCTGCAATTATTAATGACCGTTCCAGCCGCCAGAGCAGGAGGAGCAGCTCTTCCCCACACCCGCTGCCCCCAAGCCCGTTCCAGCTGGAGGTGCCGGCACTGCCTTGCATCCGTCCTTTGGGACAGCAGCTGCATCGCGTGAGCAAATGCTTGGCTGCTCTACGCCAGAGCACGCCCAGAGCCAGTGCACATGGCCCACGTGTGCCCTGCGACTTCTTGTCCCCTGTGCAGGACTCGGGGCCAGGGCACAGCAGGGACCAGGGGACACCGCCGGGTAAGCGGGGACCGCCCTACAGAGTTGGACATCTGCCCCGTTTCCCCTTGCTGCAGCTTTGCCCCCCGGATTAATTATGGCCTCTGTTAGCGGTCCTGCCTGCTACAGAGAGAGGGACAACCCAGATGACATAAGGGGTCCAGCCCAGGCTGACACAGGCAGAGGAGGAGAAATCCAAGGTGAAGATTTCCCTCGGAAAGCTGGAGGGAGCTGAGTCAGGCCCGGGGGGGAAGCGGGGCGAGGGCTGAGTGTGACCTTCCCAGGCCAGCCGCACCTCGCTTGGCGAAACCGCAGGCCCCAGGACAGCCGGCATTTGCAGAGAAGTGTTTATTAAAGGCACTAAAAGCACCGTGGCTACATCAGCGGCAGTCCGACCGGAGAGTGTGGGTTGGGAGAGGCATTTACAGGCCTGGGACAGTGGCGGCAGGCGCTCTTTGGTAGGAAGCCGTTCCCGAGCCTTGCGGGAGCCCGCCGGCCGGCCGGCCATCAGCACACGCTGCTAGCCCACAGCTGGGGCGGGCTTGGCACACTGCCCTGCTTCCCGGCACGGCCGGGCGGGGGGTGCTGCCGCACGCCAGCCCCAGGAGAGCAGCAGGCCAGCTGGGTGGGGGGACATGAGGCACAGACCCCCCCTGGCATGCAGCCGGGGTAGAAAGCCACCACAGCAGTTTGCAGGGTGGTCGGGGGGTTGCCCCGGGCAGAGTCCCGGCAGGGGAGCAGGGCCAGGTCTCCAGCCCCATGCATTAAGTATACAGCAGGGAAGGTGGGGGAGAGCTTGGCAGGGGGCTGGTCCTCACCCAACTCAGGGACATGCTAGGAGCACCCCTGCCCTAGCACTGAGCTGCCAGGCAGTCGGGCCCCAGCTGAGCAAGGGAGCAGCCCTGCTGTGCCAGACCCTCCTCAACTCCAGCCTTGGCACGGCCACAGCCATCATGCTGCTGTGGCTCAGGGGCAGGAGACCTATGCAGCCCCCCCTTCCTGGGGCTCCCAGGGCCAGCCAGGGGGCACAGAAGCCAACCGGCTATAAGGGGCTCCGGGCCCAGCACTGCCTCCGGCTGGAGCTGGGCCAGGAGCTGCCAGGAAAGAGGTAGGAGCAAGGGGAAGGGGTGAGGGCCCAGCCTGGCTCCCTGGGGGCAGCAGGGGAGGGGAAAGGAGCATGCAGGGCCAGGGGCACGCGTGGGCACAGCTTAATTCCCACCCCTCACACGTGGGAGAAAGCGTGGCTCTTGCAGAGCGGCTTGTCCTTCTTGGAGTAGAACGTCTTCCCTTCCAGGTTGGTCTGGCAGATCTGGGGAGGAGAGTGGAGGTGTTCAGGTCAGGGGGGCTGAGCCAGCCCCTGGGTCCCGTCCCCCCCCGCCGCCACGACCCAGGGCTCAGCACTAGCACTGCACAGATGCCAGGGAGCAGCAGGCTCAGAGCAGGGTCCCAAAAGCCACCAGCACAGGGCCAAGTGGGGAAAACCTTGTGGCAGCAGGGACCTGCACTGCTGGTGTACCCCACGCAGGGCACGACTGCCAGGGAGAGCCACAGCCCCCACCAGCAGCCGGGGAGGGAGGCATACGGCTCACCGCACAGACGAAGCAAGTGTCGTGCCAGCTGAACCCCAGTGCCTCCAGGAACCGGTCCCCAGCATCGATCTTGAAGTCGCAGCCGCGGCACTTGGTACCAAACATCTTCTCGTAGTCTGTGAGAAGAGGCAGAGCTCAGGTCAGCGTTCCCCTGCACTGCAGCCCCTCGTCCCAGGGGAGCAGGGCTGCAGCACAGCTGGGATCCCACAGGCACAGCCTGGGGACAACTCACTGCCAGCCCTGGGGGGACGATGCCCGAGACACCCGGGCGAGACGCCTGTGCCGTGCAGGGTGGCCCCAGCCACCACCGGGCTGCAGGGAGGAGGCAAACCTCATCTCCCAGGATGCAGCACTCGCCTTTGATGTACATCCTCCGTCATCGCCATGGCAACACAGGAGCGATGGCACTACCCAGCAGCCGGGGAGGACCAGGATGGAGGGCTCAGGGCCGTAGGAGGTGGGTCCCTGCCTTCCCCCCGGCCTGGGGAGAGTCCCGCAGCTCAGGGCAGCTTGCAGCTTACCCCCCACCCCTGTGGGCAGGTGCTGAGCCCTGACAGTGCCCGGTGCCCCGGGGCCATGCGGGGTGGCATACGGGGTCCCCAAGTCCTACCTCTCTCGCAGTAGGGCTGTCCCTCCTCCATGTAGAAGGCACGGTTACGGATGGGAGTTTTGCAGGCAGCACAGGTGAAGCACTGCACATGCCAGGTCATCTTCAGAGCGTGCATGACCTCCTGGGGGGGAACTGCTGTCAGCCAGGGGCAGGACCACCCTGCACCGCGGAGGACCCCCTCCCAGGGCAGAAAGGGACAAGGGATCCCTGGGGATGGGATCAGGACGGGAAGGAACAGAGCTGGGGACCCATAGGTGAGCGGGGAGCAGGGACAGGAGGTGTGGGGCAGGCTGAGGGACACTCACCCCGGTGATCTTCTTCTTGCACTTGGCGCAGCTGGGTGCGTAGCGCGTGTCGTAGCACTTGGGGCAGAAGATGGAGCCTTTCTCCTCGAAGAAGCCACCCTCATCCAGCACCTTCCTGCACTGGCAGCAGGTGAACTCCTCTGGGTGGTAATAATGTCCCAATGCCACCAGATAGCGTCCCCTGCAGCAGGACAGAGCCATGTCAGCCTCGAGGGGGCCCAGGACGCTGGCATGGCAGCAGTGGTGGCCAGGGCTCACCTGATGACCTTGTTGCACTTGTAGCAGAGGGGTGTGCGGCCGGGCCCTTCGGGGGCCTGCTGCGCCGCCTGCACGATGGAGCTGCGGTTCTGCATGGGGGTCGGCGTGGCTGGCTGGCTGTGCTTGCTCACCACCGTGCTTGTCTTGTCTGGGGCATAGCGCTCAGCGAACGAGGGGTCCACGGCCCAGGGTGGGCGGCTGGTAGAGCCAGGGGTGGCGGCAGGGGTCCTGGGGGCTGCACGCACATGCAAGTCTCCAGGACGGTGCTCCTGATCTCCCTCAGCAGTCCCCTCCCAGCACCCGTGGCTGGGCAAGCAGCATCCCCTGGCACCCCCGCCCTTCTCCTCCGAGCCCAGAGGAAACGTTTTGCTCACCCAGTCCCGGCTCCGTCTTCATTGCTGCTCCCGGGGATGGGTCCAGCACGGAGACCTGGCTACAGAACAAGCAGTTAATCCAGCCTGCCCCACTCACCCCCTCTGCCCAGCGGGCCTGTGTGTACAGGCAGGCCCCCCCCCCGCCAAGCAGGCAGGAGCTGGCCAAGCCCCCGTGCCCAGCTGGTAGCTGGTTTGGTGATGGGGTACCAAGCCAAGTGCCTTCAGCCCTGCAAAGACACAGCATCCCTGGGGTCTCTGGCACCCATTGCGGTGGTGTGGGGAGCAGCAGGAGGGAGCGCAAGCCTGCTGGGGTCCCACACCCAGCTCTGGGCTGCTCCAGACTGACTAGGGACCCCGGGGACCACACAGACCCCGGCTGCCCACTCACACGCAACAGTCGCCCCCAGCCTCATTGGGGTGCAGAGTGGCTTGGACCTGACCCGGCGCGGGAGCCCCAGGGTTCAGCTCTGGCAGAGCTGGGGACAGGCAGAGCTCTGCCATCCCTGCCGGCTAGGCAGGGCCAGGCTGGTCCTGGGCGGGGCAAGGCCTGTGCCCCCAGCAGGCTGCCAGCACTGGGCTTGGGAGCAGGCAGGGCAAGCTGGGGCCGGAGAGGCACGGCCCACCCGAGAGAGGGGACAGGGATAGAGGGAGAGCCAGTGGCTCTGTGCCTCTCCAGGGCAAAGACAAGAAGGTGACAGCTACAAAACCAGGAGCATTTATTTCTGGCAGAGCAAACCAGGCAGAGCTGGGACCCAACAGTCACGGCGCCAGGGCAGGAGGCATCGCGGAGAGGCGTAGAGGAAAAAAAAGGGGCACTGTGCACCACCCCTGCCCAGCTGCACGGGGAAGTAACGGTGTCCCCCCAGCCCCGGCTCACTTCCCTGCCCCCACGCAGGGAGAAGCCAGCAACACTCACCCAGCTCTGCCCGGCTGCCCCGCAGCCCCACGCCAGGCTCATGGGACATCATGCCCCAGGTCCAGGCACTGCCCAAACATCACAACACCCCCAGCAAGGTTTTGCCAGTGTCACCAGCCACCTCCAACCCGCTTTGTCTGGGACATCATGGCGCAGCTCAGCATCCCCAGCTCGGTGCCAGCAATGCCCAGCAGGTCCTGCCCGGGACATGCAGCCCCATGGCTCCTGCTGCCGCCCTGGCACGCGCTCCCCTTACCTGGGCTTTTTAACAAACACATCCTCACGATCCTCCACTGAGCGCAGCAGGAGAGAAAGGAGGAGACAGAGTCAGGCTGCGGCAACCAAGGCCCACAGACAGCAGGAAGGGAAAGAAAGGAAAGGGAAGGGAAAGGAAGGAAAACCGACCTCTCCTCCCGCCGCCCTCCTGCCCCAACACACAGCCCTGCCCGGCCACGGGGCACAGCACGGCCCCAGCTCAGCGGCACCACCACGAGCCCACGCACAGCCCTGGGCAGCTCCCAACTGCTCAGCCTCCCTCAAGGGTTGACTCGGGGCCAAAATCGAGCCCCTGCTGCCACATCACCCCACAGCCTCTGCCAGGCACTGGCTGCCCCGGCAAAGCCAGGCACCCCTGAGCAGCCAGGCAGTGCCGGGCCCTGCAGGAACTTACTGCCGTCTGTGCCCATCAGCTGGGCCAGTTTGAGGAAGGAGCGGGACTGGGAGGTCCCGGTGCGGGGCTGCCAGTCCTCAGCGTCCTCTACTAGCCGCAACTTCCCAGGGTCGCACACGACGGTGCTGGGGGGCTCCAGTGGCTGCGGGGACTGCCTGCGAGTGACAGAGGGCAGGCACTCAGTCAGCAGCAAGCGCGAACCCTGCTTTGGCACAGGGAACCGCTCCCAAAGGTGTCCTCACACACACTGATCCCCTCTCGCCAGACCACGGCGCTCACCGCTGCTCCCCCATGCCCCAGCTCGACCCGGGCATCGGAAAAAACTGCGGCACAACAGTCAATGGTTGACCCATGGCTCAGTGCATCATTCCTGTACGTATCCCCAGCCCCAGAGGCATGGGCCCCACAAAGATGCTGGCAGCATTCACTCCAGACCAGCCTTGCAGCTCACCCTGCAGCCCCACAGGACATCACACCCCAGGTCCAGGCACTGCCCAGCACCTCCCAGCACCCCCAGTAAGATGTTGCCAGTGCCAACAGCTGCCCCTGCCCACTGCATCCGGGACACCATGCTGCAGTTCGGCCTCCTCAGCTTAGTGCCAGCAGTGCCCAGTGGGTCCTGCCCGGCATGGGGACATCCCCCTATAACGACACCCCATTTGGGGACAGCCTCCCTGGCAGGCAGGTGCCCGGACAGGACCCTCCTGAGGCGACGGTCAGAGCAGTGGCTGAGTGCTGGTGCTGCCCGTCATGGTGCAAGCGCAGGGCGGGCTCTGCAGCTTGGCCAACAGCTCAGTTCTGGGGAGAGGGAGAGGACAGAGAGGGAATGGGAGGATGGAAGAGGAAGAGAGGAGAGAAGAACAACAGGGCAAAGAGCTTCTCCAGAGTCACTGCAAGCAGCGAGGGCAAACCAGCCGGTGGCACTCACACAGCTCTGCCCAGCCACCTGGCAGCCCCGCGCCAGGCTCATGGGACATCGTGCCCCAGGTCCAGGTATTGCCCAGCACCTACCAACACCCCTAAGCCAGGCTTTCCCCGTGCCATCAGCCTCCTCCAGACCCCTATGCCCGAGAGGCCGAGGTGCAGCTCGGCATCCCCAGCTCAGTGCCAGCAGTGCCCAGAGTCCTGCCCAGCACATGCAGCCCCATGGCTCCTGCTGCCGCCCTGGCACGCGCTCCCCTTACCTGGGCTTTTTAACAAACACATCCTCACGATCCTCCACTGAGCGCAGCAGGAGAGAAAGGAGGAGACAGAGTCAGGCTGCGGCAACCAAGGCCCACAGACAGCAGGAAGGGAAAGAAAGGAAAGGGAAGGGAAAGGAAGGAAAACCGACCTCTCCTCCCGCCGCCCTCCTGCCCCAACACACAGCCCTGCCCGGCCACGGGGCACAGCACGGCCCCAGCTCAGCGGCACCACCACGAGCCCACGCACAGCCCTGGGCAGCTCCCAACTGCTCAGCCTCCCTCAAGGGTTGACTTGGGGCCAAAATCAAGCCCCTGCTGCCACATCACCCCACAGCCTCTGCTGGGTCCTGGCTACCCTGGTGAAGTCTGGCACCCCTGGGCAGCCAGGCAGTGCCGGGCCCTGCAGGAACTTACTGCCGTCTGTGCCCATCAGCTGGGCCAGTTTGAGGAAGGAGCGGGACTGGGAGGTCCCAGTGCGGGGCTGCCAGTCCTCAGCATCCTCTATCAGCCGCAACTTCCTGGGGTCGCACACGACGGTGCTGGGGGGCTCCAGCACCTGTGGGGGCTGCCTGTGAGTGACAGAGGGCAGGCGCTCAGCCAGCACCATGCGTGTACCCTGCTCGGCACCATAGCATGGGGCAGCGCTCTCAAAGGTGCCCTCGCACACACAGACCCCCTTACCAGATCCTGGCACTCACCGCTGCTCCCCTGTGCCCCAGCCAGACCCATGGACATCCCTGTGGCATCAGAAAAACGGCGGCACAACAGTCAATGTTTGACCCACAGCTCAGTGCATCCCTCCTGTACGCACGCCCAGTCCCACGAAGGTGCCAGCAGCATTCACTCCAGACCAGCCTCCCAGCCACCCCCTAGCCCCATGGAAAAGCCGGCGACACTCACCCAGCTCTGCCCGGCTGCCCCGCAGCCCCACGCCAGGCTCACAGGACATCGTGCCCCAGGTCCAGCTGTTGCCCGGCACCTCCCAACACCCCCAGCAAGGTGTTGCCAGTGCCAACAGCCTCCTCCAGATCCCATTTGCTCAAGAAGCAACGGTGCAGCTCAGCCTCCCCAGCTTAGTGCCAGCAGTGCCCAGCGGGTCCTGCCCGGCACATCCAGCACAGGGACACCCCATTTGGGGACAGCCTCCCTGGCAGGCAGATGCCCAGGCAGGACCCTCCCGAGGTGACGGTCAGAGCAGTGGCTGAGTGCTGGTGCTGCCCGTCGTGGGGCAAGCGCAGGGCGGGCTCTGCAGCTTGGCCAACAGCTCAGTTCTAGGGAGAGGACGGAGAGGGAATGGGAGAATGGAAGAGAGGAGAGAAGAAATAACAACAAGGCAATGAGCTTCCCTGGAGTTACCACAAGCAGTGAGTGCAAACCAGCTGGGTGGGCTGAGCACCCCCATGGCTCCTGCTGCCACCCTGGCACGCGCTCCCCTTACCTGGGCTTTTTAACAAGCACATCCTCACGATCCTCCACTGAGCGCAGCAGGAGAGAAAGGAGGAGACAGAGTCAGGCTGCGGCAACCAAGGCCCACAGACAGCAGGAAGGGAAAGAAAGGAAAACCGATCCCTCCTCCCGCTGCCCTCCTGCCCCAACACACAGCCCTGCCCAGCCATGGGGCAGAGCACAGCCCCAGCTCAGTGGCACCGCCACGAGCCCACGCACAGCCCCGGGCAGCTCCCACTGGCTCACGCCCCAGAGAGGCCACATAGGGCCAAAACCAATGCTCCAGTGTCATGATGCACCATGGCCTTTATCTGGCTCCAGTTGCCCCGGCAAAGCTGGGCACCGCCTGGGCAGCCAGGCAGTGCCGGGCCCTGTGGGAACTTACTGCCATCTGTGCCTGTCAGCCGGGCCAGTTTGAGGAAGGAGCGGGACTGGGAGGTCCCAGTGCGGGGCTGCCAGTCCTCAGCGTCCTCTATCAGCCGCAACTTCACAGGGTCACAGACGGGGGTGCTGGGGGGCTCCAGCGGCTGCAGGAGCTGCCTGTGAGTGACAGTCATCTGTCAAATCTGACAGATCCCCACGGCATCACCTCCCTGGGACTGCCCCACACGTCCCCCGGCACAGAACTACAGCACACCAGTACACGAGTCGCAGCACATTGCCTTACTCCCCACACCCCCTACTCCTCCTCCGCACAGGAAGGTCCCATTAAGGGCTGACTCTGGCCTGACCACCATTCCTGGCAGCCTAAGACTGGCCCCAAGGGCCAGGAGGGGAAAGGACAGGGCAAGAATAAGCCAAGGTCAAAAAATTACCAGCAGGGGAGCTGCACGAGAGCCCAGTGAACACTTACAGTGCCCATGGCAGTGCCACCCACCTGCCTGGCCCTGGGCAGGGTGCCGGCACAGCCCGGCAGCCCTCACCCAGCTGAGCCAAGTCTCAGGGAGGAGGGAAGGTACCACATGTGAGGACACCCCAGGGCCCCAGCAGCCGGCAGAGACAGGCAGCGCTTGCCCTTCGGGCTAGGGACAGCTTGCTGCATGGAGCGACCCCCCAGCATGGGCAGAGCAGCGCATGCTGCCTGTCCCAGGCTGGCCCTGCCCCAGAGAACGGGCACTAGCAGGGAAGAGGCATGCGGGGAGGATAGAGAGAGCAGGCAAAAGGCTTACTGACTTGTCAAGGCTCAGCACCTGTAGGGGAGAGGGAAAGAGAAAGGGAAGAGAGAAAGAAAGAAAAAGGAAGGTGAAATTAGACCCACAGCACCTGAGAAGTTTCCAGAGCTCACCTACAGCCTGCGCCAGTCCCCCTACCCCAAAGAATCATGCCCAGCTTGCCCAGGGCTGGGAGCACACTGGGAGGCAGGGGCAGACGCCAACAGACCAGACCATGCCTCCCTCAGCCCCCCCAAAACAGGCCTGGGTGCCCAGGGCAGCCAGGGCAGCTCTCAGCAGGAGGGGCAGGGACCAACAGCTGCCAGACACATGGCAGCCGGGTGGGCAGCCTGCAGAGGCGGGAGCTTCTTCCCTGCAAGCGGGGTGAGGACGGCACTGCGCAGGGCTCGAGGGCTTCACTTTGCTCAGCCCATCCCGGCAGCCGGGGGACCCGCAGGATGTCCCCGGGCAGGCGCTGGCTGGGGGCCACAACGCAGCCACTGCTTCCCTGCCACCACAGATGCCAGCAAGTGTCTTGCTATGACTGCCGTGCTGTGCCCTGCAGGACTCCCCAGAGGCTGACACGTCCTCGAGCGAGGGACTGGCACGTGTGTGGCTGTGTGTCCCCACGCGTGACAGTCCTGTTGTGCCACCTCAGCACCAGCCATCAGGGGACCCCGGCACGAGCACTGTTGCCCGCTCCCACCCATGGGTGCCTGACATGCAAGGCGCAGCAGGGCCGGGCAGCGGGCTCCCCCCCGATCCTCGGGGAGCAGGACGGACAGCAACATACCCATTGTGCTGGGGGGTGCAGGCGGGCACCAGGGGCACGTACGTCACGGGTTTCGTCACCAGCCCGGGCCGTGGGTTCGGAGGCGAGCCGGCCCCGAAGGGCCGAGCTGTTTTGTTGAGGGCGGTGCTGGGAGCGAAGTTATATTTCAGGGGTTCAGAGCAGGGGAGTGAGTCCTGAGCGAGACAAAACACACAGACACGGACTCACACGTCAAGCAGCATGCAAGGGACAGCCCCGGGCCAGGCAGCACAGCAGGCAGGCAGCCAGGTAGGAAAGCTGGACAGCACATGCACCTCAGATACTAGGCTCTGCCAGGCTGGCACCTCTCTCCACAGGGCACCTGGCCCAGCGACAGCAGGTCACAAGCCTGGCCCGAGGGTTAGTAAGTGCCCTGGACGCTCGCTGCTGCCCACAGCGGGGCAGTGCATGCACACACACCAACTGCAACCATCCCGTGGCACAAAGCTGAACGCATGCAGGTGGCTTCCATCCAGGAGCCACCGGTCACTGGCCCCAGCCCTGCCTCCCCGTGCCAGGGCACTCCCCAGCACTAGCAAACATGGGGCCCCGAGGCCGTGCTGCGGCTGCCTCTTCCCCTGCATCGGCCCCTCTGCACCCCTGCCCACACCCAGCACCAGCGGGCGCACAGCCAGGCAGAAGCCGGGCCCCGGGTGCCCGCTGGGCAGAGCCAGCTCTCTCCGATCCCCTGCTGTGTTGGGGGTCAGAGCTGCTCCTCCAGTGAGTTTTCCAGCCCTCCAAACACAGCCCACCCCCCAGAAGCCTGCAGGCCCCAGGAGCAAAGTCCATTTGTCCGTCTATGCTCAGAGATTCCCTTCCCTTGAGACGAGGCTGAGCTGCCGCTGCAGCACCAGGAACAACACGTACCTTCTGTGGCTTCCCCAGGTGGTTCTGGGCTCTGCAAGAGAGGAGACAGCTGGGCAGGTGCTGGAATCAGCCCAGCCACCACCAGGACACTGGTACCCCAGGGATGCAGCACCCACCCGAGGGGAGCCACAGCCAGCTGGCACTGCCCTGTGGCTTGCAGGTGAGGGCTGGCCACCAGGCTAGCCTTATCCAGCCAAGTAGAGCCCTCGGATCCAGCCAGGGGCTGCCAGGCTCTGAGCAAGGAGCAGTGATGCCGGGAGACGGCACGGGGCAGAGGGCCCTGGCTCTGCTCCACCCACACCAGACCCCAGGTTTGCAGGACCCGTGAATCCTACCTGCTGAGGGTGAGACAGAGCCTGTCCCCGCAGGCACGGATCCTGTTCTGGGCCTCGATGTGCGTCATGGAGCTGGTGCTCTCCCCATCAATGTACAGCACCCAGTCGCCCACTCCCACGCCAGCCTGGGCCGCCTTCCCGCCCGGCGTCAGCTGCAGGACAGAGAGAGTCAGAGAGAGCCGGGCTGGCCGAGCAGCAACGTGGGAGCGGAGGGATGCCCTCGTCCCCACGAGGGCAGGGGTCTGCTGGGGTCCAGGCTCCCTCATGCAAGGCCCAGCCTGGCACAGGACACCATCCTGACCTGACCAAGGGGGAGGAAGGGACCACCGGATCATCCCCTGTTTCCCAGTGTATTAGCCCAGAGCAGCCTCTTCCCCTCTGCAGGAGTGGAGGGCTCAGCACTACCCCAGGGTGCTGCCCTACCCTCTGGCACAGCTGGGGTCCATGCCAGCACCCCAGGACCCTGTCCCCATGACACCAAATGGCGGAGGCAGCACTGGCTCAGCCTCGGCAGGAGGCCCGGCTGCCCCTCGGAGCCATCCCCACAGTCCCAGGGTGGGAAGGGAGCGCAGTGAGTCAGGGCCCGTCAGGCAGCCCACGTCTCGCTGCGAACCACAGGCATTTCCAGCCCTTTGCCTGGGGGCGAGCAGGGGGACAAGGGAGGCACCCCCCGGGCGCTCCCCCCAGCCACCCATGCTCCCATCCCTTCCCCTCCTGGTGCCGGCAGGCGCAGACATTACCTCATCCCCGCAGAGGAGCGGGAGCCCCCCCGGGGCAGGGAGACACCCGCCCCCACCCATGCTGCTCCCCCAGCCCTCGCCCCGCCAGGGCGGCCGGGAGCACAGCCATGGGTTCCCCTGCCCGGCCACAGTGCCGGGGACGCACCTTGCCCCCGGCATGGCTCTATGGCACGGCTCTACATCAGCCCTGTGCCGGGAAGCAGAGGCTGCCCTGCCCTCCCATGGGGGATGCACAGCCGAAGGCAAGCAGGGCCCCAAGCACTGCACGCAGCTCCTAGGCACTGACAGACAGACAGACAGACGTGGGCAGGCTGCAGCCATTCCTGCTCCTCCAGCACGGAAGAACTCGAGGCGCTTGGACCTGGACCAAGTATTTCCTCAAGTCCTGTTCGACATGAACATAAAAGGAGTGAGCCAGATTCCCAGCGCCGTCAGAGGGCTGAAAAATCCCTGCCGCTGAGCCCCGGCCCCTCCTTGCCTGTGTGCAGGGCCCGGCTCGCCCCAGAGCCGCGCTCCCCTTTCCTGCGCCAGCACCAGCCCTCCACGTGAGGCCAAACCCCACACCTGGGCTGGATGCGGCCCGGCTCCACCTGCATCCCGCTGCCGTCCCCGGTGGCACATGGGTACCCCCTCCAGTGCCCCCATGCCACCCAGCGCCTGCTCCTCCTGCCTGGCATGGGAGGGTGCCCTGGGCGGCAAGTGGCGTCGGCCAGCTCCTGGCCATGCTGCTGCAAGCCCCGACCTGCTGCCCTGAAGGGCTGGGGAAGGCGCGGGGCAGCTGCGTGGGTTTGGAGGCAGGAGCGGGAGCTGGGAGAGGTTTTCACATGGCCGCCCGGAAAGGGGAGAACACAGCAGGCTGCGTCACGCAGCCACACCCAGCCCGGCCGGCACCGCTGTGCTCCCCTTCCCCCCTCTGCACCGGAACGCCAGGAAACCCCTTTGGCAGGTGCCAGCTCAGCCAGGAGCAGTGGCAGTGCCAGCCCTCCCGGCGCTGCTAACCAGGGTTTCCTTCCTCCCCTCTCCACCCAGCTAGTCCTTTGTTCCCCGTGCCTCCTCACCACAGCCGGTGAGATATACACTGGCCGCCCCCGTCCAGGGCTCGGGTACCCCGGACACAGTCTCACTCAGGATGGAGGGGAGTGGGGCACCCGCACAAGGGCTCAGGCAGCATCCCCCAGTGCCTTCCTGCCTGCAGCACTGAGGGTCTCTCCTCTTCCTGGTTGGCAGACGCCGAGATGTGCCACATAGCATCCAGCTCCCCAGATGCCAGCCCTTACTCCACCACAAGCAGCTCAGGACCACGGTCTCGCAGCCTGCCAAGCCAAGGTGTCAGGACCCCCAGTAGAGCCACTTGCCACGAGAGGCATGTGTGCACAGGACCAGGGGGGCACCTCTTTTGTGTAACCACCAAGCTGAAGCAGCCTCGCAGCTCACCCAGTAGTGTCACAGCGATGGACGCAGCCGAGAGCTGAAACACCCAGCAGCGCTGCTTTCCCTCTGTGCTTCCTGGATCCACAGAGCAGGACCCCACTGCAGCCCTCAAAGCCGGCGCAGGACACCTCCCTCCAGCCCGCCCTGCCAGCGGCACCCTTGCTCAAGGCAGGCAGTGGCCAAGGACAGCAGCGTGCTCCAGGTAGGAGGTTTAGGGCTGGGGATGCCTCTACGGTGCAGAATAGCGCAGGGTCACCCCTTCCCATCAGACAGGGCCCACTGCCCCACCGTGCAGGCCAGCCTCACCAGAGAGCCACCCAAAGCTGGCTACATCCCCTGGGAATGTCCTTGCTGCTCCTGCCTGCCCTGCCCAGGACAGCAGTGTTGCCCAAGCCCTGAGGGCACAGCGGGGCCATTGCTTCATGAGGCCCCTGCCCCGGGCCCTGGGAGGCTCCTCCATCCAACCAGACCCTTTGTTAAGCACTGGCTCACAGCCAAGAGAAACATTTTTTAGAGAATAAACTTGCTGAAGCCGTCTCTGTATGCTCGGCAGAGATCGGCAGACCCCGGGGCAGCGGCACCGGCAACTTCAGCCTTGCATAGTGCCCCTGAGGTCCACGCTCCATGCTGGGGTGCTGCAGAGACCTGTGCCCTTCGGGACAGGCACATGGTGTCAGGCTCGTGCCAGGGGCAGGCCCCCACACAGCACTCAGTGCCATGAGCAAAGCTGTCCTTGGAGAAGCAGCCTCCGTGCCAGCTGCCGGAGTGTCAGCGGCATGGGCAATGCAGTCGCATTCCAAGGCTTATAAGGCAATTGTGTGGCCAGAGCTGTGGCCAGCATCCGCCCAGGGAACCAGGCCGCCTGGGGACAGGGACCCGCATGCACCCAGGGGCCAGACCTGGCCTGGGCGAGCATCACATCAGGAGCAGCTCGCACCAGGCGCCTCAGCCATGCACAGAGCCGGCACAATGGCTCTCGCTCATGCTGGAGAAACGGGCTGGTTTTGTGGAGGGAGCCATGTCCCAGCGCAGGCAGCAGTGCGGGCAGCAGCACAGGCTTCCTTCCCTCCCTGCCTGTTCGAGGGCCAGCTTGGGTGTGGAGCTGGGAGCCATGCAGCAGGAAGGAAGGTGGAAGGGTACAAGCTGGGTCCCGGGATGCTGAGCCCAGTGTCATGGTGCAGACCAGGAAGCCAGCCCCGCAGCCTAGAGATGGTGAGAGCGGCTCCCCTCCCCCTGCGGTGGGCACGCTCCGGAAGGGGCCTCCCCTACCCCCCCCCAACAGCCAGCATGACTCTGCAGAGGCTGTACAGTGCTTCCCATCTGCGGTCCTCTGCCCGGAACACCCCCATGCCAGACTGCAGCTGATAAGGCTCCGAGGAGGCTACGCGGAGCCAGGCAGCGCAGGATGCAGCGCTCCTAGGGCCCTGGCTCATCCACATCCCCCATACGGCTCTGCCTCAGGCACCTGGACACAGCCACCACGGCTCCCACCCACAGAGGCAGGGGAAGGATGGGTGTTGCTGCTCTCGGCTTCTCTTACCCTGGAGATGGACAGTGGCATGCTGAAATCCTTCCCTCCCTGCAGCCTGAAGCCCCAGGGCGCCGGCCCATTCAGCATCACCTTGTAGGACTCCATATCGCCCATCTCTGCAAGGGAAGAAGGTGTGATCCTGGTGTTAGGGTACACGGGAACAACGCAGGGAGAGCAGGCGAGGAGGGGGCCTGGCAGGATGGGGCAGGAGGAGGCAGGTCACATTTCCAGCAGCAACTCCACCCTGACCATCCTACACTGTGGTTAGAGACGCACCCCAAGTCTATCAGCATCTCCTCCGGCAGCGTCAGAGCTGAGGGGCCCAGGCTAATGCTGACTAGTGTCAGGGAGCCAGGTACAGCCCTGCTGCCACCCACAGCGGAGTGCCTGCTGGCTCCGCTCTCCCTCTCACAAACATGGAACATGCTCTCCCTTGTAGCACCCCAGAAACTCACGCTGCTGAAAGCCAAGACCATTTCAGACTGCGGAGAAGCAGCAGCAGCAGGTACAGAAGGATGGGAACCAGAAGCATTTTTGCCAGGTGAATTAGCAGCAGCAGCACAGGAGCTGCGTGATGCCACCCGAGGCGCCTGGCAGAGCAGCCAGGCTGGCACTCCGGCAGCCGGCTGAACAGATGCTACCTGGGAGCGAGCCCATCTCCGTGCACAGAGCCGGGGCTTCGGCAGGGAGGGAATCCCAGCGCTCCCCTGCCTGCCAGGGCTGCCCTGACAGCTGTCAGCCGGCCAAGGCTCCAGGCAGACGGGCCAGCCCCAGCCTCCCCTCACCTGTAAGGAGCCACCAGGCCCCTGCGAAGCCACCCAGGACCCTCCTCCTGCCGCTGCCAGACGGGGGACAGGGCCAGCTCCGGGGACCCGGGGCCCTCCCCACCCCTCGCAAGGGACGGTGGGCTCCCAACTGGGAGGCGGTGGAGGCTGCAGGGCTGGGGGCCAGCGTGCCCCCGCTCTCCCCGGGCCGGTGCGGGCTATATAAGGCGTGTAAGACGACACCAGCTCGCTCCCCGCTCGGGAGGGTCGGGGGAAGGCTGCGTGTCAGGCATTCCCGGCGCCCGGCAGCCGCGCAAGCCCCAGCGAGGCGCCGGGACCGGGGCGGCCCAGAGTGGGCAGGCAGCCTCCCGCGGGTCTGGGGGTCCCCGGCAGCCCTAGGCTGGAGAGCCCTCCTGCTCCTGAGGGAGCACGCCCTGGGCCGCCTGCCCCACGGGAACCCCCAGGACCCCCTCCCCACCCCGCCCCGCCTCCCTTCCCCCGGCTCGGGGACCCCGGCCCTAGGCCCAGCCCTGCCCCACACGGGCCCTGTCCGCCCCCGACCAACC
>VYZW01065020.1:0-28947 GCA_013401315.1 Balaeniceps rex
CGAGTCAGATTTTTTTTTTTTTTTTGGGGGGTGGTGGGGGTGGTGTTTTGTAATTTATAGCAAAATAAGAATGATTTCTTATAACAGAAACCATTCTGTTACTACACAGAGTTCTTATTTAGCTGCGGTTAAAAAGCTGAGGAAAAGCTGCTCGCTTGCTCATAGACAGCAGATCTAACCATACAGCATTTTTTTCTTAACACCTTCCATATGCCACATATCAATTCTTAACTTCCTATAAATGATAAGTAACACTCATTTGGATTATTCGCAGTTGTTTTGGGAGTTCATACGTGATAGGCTCCTCTCTCAGTCTCTCGCCTCCTCCCCCAGAGCGTCTGCAGCTACTCTGTACCATCCCCGGGAGCGGGACCAGGGTGGTTTTCTGTTCGGTGCAGACGGTGCCTTTACACACCGTAGAGCACAAACGTAACGCCGGCGCGCTCCAAGCGCTCACCA
Source organism: Balaeniceps rex (assembly GCA_013401315.1). Lineage (NCBI taxonomy): Eukaryota > Metazoa > Chordata > Aves > Pelecaniformes > Balaenicipitidae > Balaeniceps > Balaeniceps rex. The sequence continues at coordinate 460 of VYZW01065020.1, forward strand.
CAACAGTTACCACAGTCGGGTATGACATACAGGTGTCTGCCAGACTCCTTACAGGCCAGATTCAGTGTTTGGAAGTGACAGCTACAACAGGCAGGCCACCAGGCAGCTGCGAGCATCCTGCGCGCCAGCTGAAAGCACTACGGAGCCTGACTTGGTTTGTTAATGCCAAAAATATTGGCCCCAAAATTTCATTTCCCTGTTTGCAGAAGAGTCTTTCCTGCTCCCGTCCCTCCCAGGAAGAGATGAGCTTTCAGCCACGCTCCCTAAGCATCGGGTGCCCTGTCACTGCTCACTCCCAGTAAAAGGCCGCCCTTTTTTTTTTTTTTTTTTTCCCCTTTTCTCCTCCTCTGCGCTGGGAAAAATCCCCGTTTGGGCCTCCCTTCTTTCGGACGATTCACCCCACGAACGGCATCCTTGGAGCAGGCACCCTCCAGAAGAGGACGAGCTCGGCAGCGTGTGTGCCGGCTCTGTGCGGCCGGTGCTGAAAGCACAGAGCGCCCCAATGTTCCCCTCGCGCTGTGAGGGCCGGCGCGGCTCCCCGCGCTCGCAGGCAGGGCTCATTACCCGCCGGCGAGAGCTACCTTCAGAGCTGCCGGCAGCTAACCGCAGCTGCGGGCTGAACACTGTCGCCCCTTATTCTCCAACGTGTCCATGACCTCCTGTCATCTGAATGTCTTGTTCTTTTCGAACGCTTTGATCTGACCACATTTACCCAAAAAAACAACTGCTGCTTGGGGGCCCCGACCTCAGACTGCGTCAGTATCACAAAACGACGTTTTATTCGCTTCCATATCCTATAAACGTACGGGAGATCAGCAGCTGTCTTCACCGTTCAAGGAGAAGAGCGTTACGCACCTAAGTAAGATCGCCATCGACCCGGTGCAGCCAGCCACCGTCCATGCGCCTGTGCGGGAAACTTCCCGGTTACCCTTGATCCTTCAATAAAGGAGCCAAGCACAAAATCCCCGGGGTGGCTTGTTTGTTTTTAAAACACTCCAGAGCCTAGTCCACAAGTAGCCTCACTCAGTCGAAATCGTATTTTCAGGGAAAAAAAGTTGCATTTTGGTAAGTTTTTAAAAATGGGCCCAGATGAAATTTAGCATACTGATCTGCTGAGAAGGCACGGGCATAAACAAGAACTTCTGCTCCATCACCTTCTGCCTCAGGAGCTAAGGTAATGAAATGGAGACCCAGCACCCTGCTGGAGATTTCGCTGTACAAGGGCAAACCTGAAAAGCAAGCAGAAGCAGACCAGGATTTAAAAGCAGCTTGTCTCAGAATTTTCCAGCGTATAGCCATCTCCAAGGATGTTTTAAAAACTCCAGTAAAACAAGGGACCAAAGAAGAACTCTTGATTAAACAGAAGAAAACCTGACCTATTTTTTCATTCTCAAAAACCTGAATATTTTTTAAATCCTCTAAAGTGCATTAACATGGGCTTAACGGGTTTGCTTTTATGCTCTTTTCTTATAACCATACATATGTTTCTGGCAGATATGAAAGTGCCAAGAAAACCTAAAACCTGGCCATGAGGTGGTACTTGTTCACTTCTGCCTATGAAAGATCAGTAACCTAACAAGTTTGGAGCGCTTGCAACCTCTTTGGTGTTTCAAAACAACCTCAGAGTCCTCAACACTTCGCAGGAGCAGGTTCTGGATGGTACACGATTTACAACCTGATTTTTGAAGGTGTTTCAGATGTAGCTGAATTGTGAATTGTTAGAAGCCTCCGCTGTCCGTTCAACTGAACAAGATAGCTGTACACATTTTGTGCTGAAACACAAAATCTATCAATTCATTAATACCTGGGCAATGCTTTATTCTAGGGGCTCTTTACAATAACTGCAGTGTTTTTTCACTCTCAGTCGAGTGTCCAAAGCCACAGAACAAACCATGAATCTCGCAGGATTCTGGTAATGGCTTTTAAGCCCTACATTGTGGGCTGTTTATGGCGCAGTTGCATTTGCTTTAGAGATTTGTTTTAATGCTGTTGGTGTTATTTAGAGAGATATTAAATTCAAACGGCTTTATGGTTGCTAATAAACATCTATTACCATTACAGACATTCTGATATAAAAGCCTCATACAGGTGCTTTCTCTGAACTATGCAGATTTGATTGATTAGGCCACAGTAGTTTATTTTACACTTCAGTGGTCACTAAATCTATCGTTAAGATTAAAAATTGCAGTTTGTGCAGTCTGGGAATAACTTCACACTTGAGCTGTAAAATAAAAGTCACTTTACCAAAATTCTGGGGGAAAAAACACAACACACAGAGCAGGTTAAAAGAAGAGAAGTTTTCTAACACCTTATTCGGTTCTGTTCAGAAGATGGGTTTCTTCCTCTAACGTGCATCACGCATACTGTCAGGCCAAAGAGGTCCAGAAAAGCGAGATACAGGGAAAGATTTTCTTAAAGCACTTGGAAGCCCTGCGTCCTGGGGGTTCTGGGATACAAGCAGCACTACAGCAAGCATGACATACAACACGACGAAAACTCAGGTTCTGAACCAGCAGAGAACTTAAGTATGTGTTACCTCTGAGCATGCAAGCAGTTCCACTGGAGTCAAATTAAGCAGGTGATTAAGCACCCTTCTAGATCAAGAAAGATCTTAGAAAATACACATTTTAGTGCAAAGTCAGCTGCCCACTGTTTTTATTCCTGCAATACAGACATTCTCTTGCAAGACACAAGAAAGTCTTCTGAATTAGGAACATCATTTGGTCCATGTATTGCAGCGTAAGGCAATAAATGAGGAAGCTACAATATTTTAACGTATCCAAATTTTTTGCAACAAAAAAATATTATTCGAGATTGCAGCAAGCCCTGCTGCAAGGAGATTAAGGCAAGTGTGCTTAACAGACTGTACCGAGTAGATATTAGAAAAACTTTTTTCCAAAGATTTATACCAAGGGTGCTACTTTGATACATTTTATTCCTAGCTTATTCTAGCTTTATTTCCATTTAACAAGGAACAAACCAGAACTGGGCAGGATTTGTGGGACCCAGCCACTGAACTTCTACAGTTGCACCACGGGGGAAGAGCTTCTACTCATTCATCTTCCGTTGTGCACAAAAGTAAATATAGGATGCACTGGCACGTCGTAGCCCCATGGCTAATCCGGGCAGCGTGGCATCTGTAGGACATACATAACGTAATCTCTTCAGCTAAGGGATGGAGCAGAGGAACAGGATGGGGTTTTAGACTTCACAGGAGAGATGTAGGAGCAGCCACTAAAGGGAACCGTGGACTTCTCCAGTCATGTTTGGTTCTGAAGTTCTAACTAAGGAGACTCTTTAACTCCTGCATCAAATTTAATCAAGGCCTAGTTAAAATATAGGCAATACAGGCTTGCAGCTCGGGCCCCATGTCTTCAAGTCACGGAATTGAATTCTTGTTCTTTTTCCCACTCCCTTTCTAAGCTTGTTGCTGAGAGCAGGATGGGCGATTTCCCTAATTCTTCATTTATGAAAGAACTGCCCAGATCATGGATTGGTAAAAAGCTGCTTTGAAACTTACTAGAAAGAGAAAGGAAAAAGCCATCATCTCAGCTGTTGCCGTTCTTTCAAGCCTCTGCCTGAAGTTAATGCAAGGCTGGCTACTGAGTCTTCATAGTACCTGCAGTAACAGTTCCAAGAGTTATTGCAACCCTCACAATCCTTGGGACCCACAGCTAGCACAGCAGAAGCGTAAAGGCGTTAAGATATAGGAGTGCAAAAGTCCCAGCTCTCCCAACGCCCAGCCATGGCGACGAGGCCGGCTGCCCTTCCCGAGGGTGGGATCTGCTGCCGCTTTCTGAGCCACAGTGCAAGGAAGGGGTACGTGACTGTACTACAGTGCGTTGGAGGCCCTGCACCACCCTCTTCCATCCCTGGATTTTAAGTAAATAAAAATGTAAGTGAAGAATATCTGCGTAACAGTTTTAAGGTGGTGTGTGTCTTTTTTTTTTCATCTTTTTCTACAGACACACTCACACAAACACAGTCTATAAAATCCTGAGGCACGCAAAGCTTTAACTAAAATGAGTTTGTTATGGTCGGTATTCTGGAGAGCAGAGAGAGTACCATCACCCTGTGATACGGGAAAGGCATCTCATCATTTCTAGTGAAGCAGTTCTTTCCTCGTGCCGATGGTTTTGACCTGCTCCCGTTTGGAGCAGGACCATTCAGCTGAGGAAACAGCACAGCCTGACACGCGTCTGAAGGAGCAGCTTTTAGAAAAGGAAGTCGGCAGACTTTAAGCGTGACATTTGCACTAACAATTTTGATTCAAATACAGTGTCATTTATTACTGTCTCTTGCATTAGCTGCACCACAGTGCCCACTGGCTCCGATTCTGTCCCCCCCGCGCTGCCGCAGAAGCCCAGCTTGCCTGCCTGCCTAACAGTGTTCAGACAGTGACCACCAGGGAGAAGGTTGATAAATGGCCGGTTTATAATGCTGTCATGCCAATTTTGTCCTATGGGAAATGTGTGTCTCTCTCAAAACAGCTTATTACCAACCTGTGGCTGAGGCAATGATCAATCAAACTGATCAGATATGGCAAACATGGTAACTGATATAAAGAAGATTTCTTACTACACAGTTTGAGGTTAACATGACAAATGATAGAGTGAGAAAGAATAACTTATAGGGGAAAAAAACAGCCCATTAAACGCTGAACTTAAAAGTAGCTTTGGGAAGCGGAGTTAACAACAATTCCTTTTCACATGCGCTGATACTCCCTGTTCATTAAGGTAACCCTGAATGCGTTCCCTTGCAAACTCCTTGCACAATCCAAAAGGAATGGTATTTTTTAAACGTACAGGCCAATTGTAAAGAGAAATTTAAACCACCTATGCACACCCTCAGTACTCAGATACGATGGTTCACAATGCAGGTAATGCATCGTTTCACGACTTGTTTTCTGTCACATATGGCAGCCAGCGTATCGGGTGAGACTGTGACTCCGTTGTCTAAAATGTGAAGAGTGGCCAACATACAGCTTTACATCGAAGTCCTGTACAAACCATGAAATAAAACGGCAAAATCAGTATTAAGATAGGTGCTCAGGTGCCAGGAAAGACAGAAAACTGTTCTGTCCTCGGGGACTGAGCTGTATCATGCACTGAGGTTTGGAGTCTTCACATGCTTATAGCCAGCAGAGTACTCCAAACACAACTGCAATTTTGCCTTCTCTTAAATTTTCAGGGGGGAAGCAGCGTGACAGAGCACTGGATTGGAACTCAGGGAAAGAAACCCTGCCTTTTACTCCCCGTTCGGCCGTTGCCTGATCGGTTGAGTCTCGAACAGCCTTTTCACACCTTGCGCTTCAGTTTCTCCATCGGCCAAATGATGAAGGACCTCCTTTTTCACAGGGGACTCTGTCCCTTCCACTGGTACCTGGCACGCTGGTGGACTGGATGCTCAGTCCACCAGGACTGAGGCACACTGCAGAGCACGCTCATCCCGCAGCTCAGAGGCAACCTGTGCAACAGGGGACCTCAGGCAGACCATCGCCCTCAGATCTGCCCAGGGGCTGGCACCGTAAGAGGTCTGGACTGTCACTTACGAAGAATTTGTAGACTGCCTGACATAGTAAGGCCTTGAATCCTGAGTATTTTGCCGCAGCTTAAATAATAAAGGTCAATCTGTCTAAATTAGCTGCTCTGCCACTGCTGACAGCAATGGAAAGATTTCAGATGAAAAGCCTTGAGCAGAGATACATCACATCTTGTCAAAATCCCAAAATATTTTGAGATATTCTATTGTCAGTCAGAGCAGAGCTAGAGAAGGGTACTCTTCCCAGAACTTCATCCTTTTGCCTTCAAAACCACGGAGAAAGAGTGGTGAAATTCTCTACGCTGTGCATAGCCTGTAATGCACTGGCTTTTCTGAAACATGCACGTAGAAATATACTTTGTAAAACAAGATCTAACTGTGGCTCGGTTTTGTCCCTTTTTCATTAGCAGGCTTTCTCTGAATGGCCAGATTATTAAATGCCCTTTCAGCTTCCCTGGTCACACAGTTCTGAGATCAAGTCTGGCAGAACCGGGCGCAGAATTTGACCCGTTATCTTTTTGGGTCTGGAAGAGGGAGCATCCCTTGCGATATCAGCACACGTATCTGTAGTTCTGACTGTTGGAGAGTTGTTACAGGGGCTGTTGAGCCTCTGGCGAACACCTCATATTATTCACTTGACTGAGTTTGTGAAAACGAAGCCTTATTTGCTAGCAAAATTAATGAGAAAAGAGTCTCCAATGAGACAATAATTTATGGCTTCCGCAGCAGCTAGCACGTACTGCGAAATTCATCTGATGTATTCTTCACAGTAAAGGCAAATAATCGGGGAAAAAAGGTGTGGATTTATTTTCAGAAGCATTGTCTGTTATTTCAAAATCACGTTCTTAGCTGGGTATTTTATTTTATGAAATCCTTCCAAATTTGAAGAAGGTTGAAATGAACGGGCCTTTGTCCCCCTCACCGTACCCCTGCATTTAATGACAGTGAAATAAAATTCTGCTCTACGGCTACACGCCAGAGATTAGATGATACCAACAACTGGCAACATATTTTACATTTTGTGTTGCACTGAAAATTGAGAGACATTCAAATACGTTTAGAAATGTATACATTCAGCATTATCTATCGTTACTTCACAGAAAAGCGAGAGCTGCAAAACCGTCTCCTTTTCCCTGAAACACGGATCTCTAATCTGGCCATAAACACCAACTCTTTGCCTTTCAAGCGCAGAGAACTGCAAACAGAAAAGCCAGAAATGCATCAGACAATCAAAATACGTATAATGGCTACCAAACTCCGTTCTTCTCCCCCGCCTCTTTTTTTAACAGATAGGTTTTAGACTCTATAATAATCATGCAGCTAAGATACAAGGTCTCTTGTTGGCAATAACCTACATGACATGACTTAGAAGGCAGGTGTTACTGTAATTAGCTATTGTTTGACTATCAAAAGTCAGAGCTGATTAAAGCCACTAAGTACAAGTGCACTATTTTATTTCAAAGAATATTATGAACTGCATGCTGGGACTCTTTCACTGCGGACCTACCTTCCGGAGTCTGCTAAGAGCCCATGCCAGCAGTAATCAAAACTAAAATCTGCATAAACCTTCAGGGTTTTAATTCAAGCAGAGCCCTTTCATTAGAAATATGTTACTTTATGAAATCTGGTCGCCAGCAAGGGGAGAAAAATGTGACTTCTTAAGAAAAGTGAATGGCATCTCTTTAGTGATTAACCCAAGATTAATGGAGGCTCCTACTGCTAGGCCTAAGTCCATTTTATTGCTAATTCATTTAGGTACTATTTCAGATGTACTTGATGAAAGTCACCTGCTAAGAAGTCATGTTTTGGCAAGCAAGGATAGCCATTATGGTCAAATCCCAAATAGAATTTTCATTAAAGAAGCTTTGAAAAGTGTCTTGTATGAGTCTTTCAGAGACATACTATTTAATGTACTCAATTAGTTAAAAATTTGGGGCCCAAGTCACTAATCAAACATTCATACAGCTTTTTTTTTTTATTATTTTTTTTGTCTACATGCATCTTTAATGTTCCAGGTAGGATGAACACCGTACTGAACAGGGACATTTATATGCAGACAAAAGAAGCAATACTAAGACTTACCAAGAAGTGGGTGGGATTTGGGATAAGCGCACGGTTGGATACGTGAAATGTTGGCTTGGCAGAGCATCTCTTTGTTCCCCGTGATACTGTGAGGAGTGGGGACTTATGCAAATCACATGTTCTTCAAGTGTACATAATCACTCGGCTTTGGCTTGCGGATACATCTATAACGTGAGGTTTGCTCTCCTAACACAAATCGGTTTAGTTTTAGACTTTTCTGTAGTTTGTTCTTTTTATAAATTAGAGTTTAGGAGATTTAATGACTAGAGAGCACAGAAAAACTGCTTTGTCATGTACGCTATGTATACGAGTGACATTCCACACGGACAAACCACCTCCGTATCCCATCCAAAGTTCTGACCTAGTTTGCAGGCTGGGTGCAGTTCAGGCAAGCTTTAGCTCGATTCATGGACAATTCTATGTGTGTTATGTTTTTATACTCCTCCCAAGACACTGGCTACCGGTCACTGAGAAAACGCGATTCTCCATCGGGTAGACCTTAGCTCCGATGGTGTGAGCTTTTCTTCCCTATACTGCTTAAGATGCGAACAAATACCGCACTGCTTTCCTTGAGCCACCCGGAGCTGCAAAAGGAAAGCGGATCGTTTATCGCTCATCTGTCCTTCCGAGGGCTCGGCTGTAACTGCCGATGACTGAGGTGTCCCAGAAATCACAGGGGATCCATCACAGCTATGGATCAACTCGTGCTCTGTTCATTACACTCATGGCTTCTCTTGGGGGATGCAAACTAGCTAATACCTTGCACGGCCAAATTCCCTCTCCACTAGGCTCAGACAGACCACCGCAGAGGGCCCTGCTTCGGGTGGCTCTGGCAGAGATAAGGGTCAATCAGACCCACTAACTATATTGATAAAGTGGGACCATGTTCACTTTGGGGCATCTGAAAAAGGTGGCTTCATGTTACTTTCAGCAGTGATTTAGCAGAACCCAGTAATGGACTGATTTTACCTAGGGCAGGGAAATGATCTCAAATTTCCCATCAGTACAAGGCTGTAACTTTCAGGAAGATCTCCCAAGATCCCGCTCCTAGCAGACTGCTTCTTCACGATTCTCTTTTATCGGGTTCGTTAGCAACAGGCTAACTTTTACCCTCACAATCTTCCACACTTTCCTAAGTGCTGACTACAGCCAAGAACATCATTATCGGATTCTTTTCAGCGACCGGCGATAGGGTATTTGGGTGTACCAAAAACCTGCGGGCGTGAGTGGAGTGCCTCCTCCGCCGTGCCCCAGGGATGGCATCGGGGAGCTCTGTGGCAGCCTGGGTCCCACGGGCAGCCTTCTCTGGCCCTATACAAATGGTACACACCTACACAGGTGCATGTGAAAAAACACAGAAGGATTTTTTTAAAATCTCCCTTATTTTCTTCAGAAATTTATTGGAAGTTTCAATTTAAATAGATGTCTCAGCATGGAGATGAAGGGAAAGAAAAATATGCACGTGTCTGTGATGTTACAGAGTTGAAGATCTCTTAAAGCACAGAAAGTTTGAGGTGACAGAAGATTTCCTCTTTGCCTCCCGGAAATACAGAACACTTCTAAATGTAACGATCTGGTTCCTAAACTTTTTTTTTTTTTAAATGACTGACGCAGTTTCCAAAATATTTACTGGAATTGCTAGAATTAGTAAGAGCAACAAAACCGGAAAGATGTGTGCGTGATGCCGCAAAACAGCCTTGCTCGGGTACTTACTGTGACACCCCCCAGCCCTGCTCCTTCTGTTACCTACTGCACCCCGATGCTGCTGGGTGGGTGGCTGCCAGCATTCGCATCAAGGAGAGCAAGAAGATTTCCAACACTCTACTAGCGATATTCAGTACTATTAGAAAAGGCAATGCGTTCTGTGGCAGAATTCTCCTCCGTGGAGACTGCACGAAAATCAGCATGGACTTTTAAAATACTTCACCGAAGGGAATGTACTGCTGAAAGAGCCGCCTACATGTGATAACAAAGTTAACCTAATCTGTTCCCTCTTGTGTGCTGGGGCACTCATACATGCAAATCTTGTCTTGTTCAACTGTGTTTGTTCACCTCCATAGTCCTTCGGTGATTCAAATCTGTGTCTTACTATCCTATAATACCCTTGTCTAACAGTTCTTTTTAAATGCATGTGTTAATTATCTTGCCACTGCTGTAATTTCTCCCTGTAGTCCATTAATTAAGAGGTCACAATCTAAGAGCATGTTTACCCAATAAGCTTTCTTTTTTAATTATCCTAATTGCTTGGATACTGACAAAGACTCTATCCCTCCCCTTTCTCTGAGTGGATTAGAAAACGACATTTCAAAGCCCCACACAATGATGGGGTTGTAAAACACACATATGTATATACATATCTGGTTTTATAACTCCACGATGTTCAAACATCAAAGGTCAACAAGACACAAGATATTATATTTGTGTAGCTATAGAAAATGAAGATACAAATTGCTCTTCATTAATTTATCTATTAGTCTAGAATGTTGTACTGGTCAGGAAAAATATAAGGAAAACTTTTAAACCTTCAGTAGTGTGAACAAGAACAGCCAGATGTATACAACTTGTTCTGTTCTGGAGACCGTCAGAGTCTCTTACAGAAAGGCATCTCTCCCTGCACCTACATGGATGCCTTTGGATAAAAGCAAGCGGAAAAGAACAAAAGAACGAAAGAACAGAAGAGAGAAAGAAAGAAGGAAAGAAAGGCAGTAAGCTTTTACTGCAGCAAAGATCAATTATTATTTCCCCACCCCCAAAATATTGCCTTCCCATAGGTCACATCTTGGCAGGCTGGTCCAAATACTTTTTTTACAGACTTAGCAAAATTCAACAGACAAAATCTCTACCAGTTAAAAATTTTAAACCCCTCCTTTTGTCAAGCTTTTCAAAGGGAAAAGTAGCTATTTGAATTCCAGATAGGATTTGAACACAACAATTAGTAGAGGTCACGTCCAGAAAAATTACTACTTTGTCAGAATGTGAAACAACATTTGATATGTCAACTAAAGTAAATTTTTTTGTTTTAATAAAGCAAATGTCTCATTCAGACTAGTCATCTCAGGAACTGTATAACAGAAGTGTAATTACTTAGAAATTGCTTAGGTAAGCGTGATTGATGCATGGTAAATAGATGTTTCCAGCACTTATTGTTTCTTCCTGATGGATTAGGAAGAGTTGTTTAACAGTTCATTTGACCAGTCTCTCCTGGTGTTTCTTGAGTCTGGCTGTGCCAGTCAGCACCAGCAGTTCCTGGTAGTTTAAGTCTCTTTATTAAAGATTAAGATGTCAGAGGTCCTGCATTGCACAAAATCCCAATTTTATTAACTTCTCATTATCAGCTGAAATATGAAGTGCATTTCTTTTCATCTAAAGTAAGGCACTTTCTCAAGGGAAAGAACAGATATATAATATACATTTATGATGATTAAGGGTGGGTTTGTTCCAACCTTGACTGATGCTGGTGAACATTTTCTCATGTGACGGGTACCACATACATTGATACTTCTCCCCCGGAAAGCGTTTGAGTATTTCACAACTGTGGACCGCCACGACATGTTAGTTGAGTTGGCAGTGGTGAACCGTGGGGTTGAATACTTAACTGCAGCACTTAAGTCAATAGCGCTTTCATCAAAGAGCAGCAACACGCAATGTACCGGGCAGAAATACTGAACCTCGAAAGTCACTCAAGCGGGACAAGTAAAACATCAGCACTGGTTACATGCAGTCAGTGCTCCCCTCTTCCTACTCTGCAGCTCTAGGAAGACAACAGTAACCGCACAAAGACTACACGACGCTCCTTAAAACAGATCACAGAAGCAAAGTCCACTCTCCGACCAGAAATGCAGATAAGTTCTAATACCGTCTGTGTGAACTTAGGCAGCAACTGATAAAGTTAAACTGCTGAAGGCAGCAGCACTGTACAGCACCCGAGTACCATCGCTTTTGAAAGACTTCGTTTTAATCCCGTGTGTATTATAATCAGACTCTCACACTCACACCAAATAGCTACAGGGCAACGACACCCGAACAGACACTTAAGTAGGTCCTTTCCCTGTGTGATCCTCAGAGCCACACTTTTAAGGGATTTTTGAAAGCTGACAAATGTATGTATTTGGCATATTTTAAGGAAAGCCTTTGACGTACTTCTTGTTTTCAACCCTGTCTATTGCAGGAAGGAAAGAGCTGGCACTGCGTGTACTTTCCCAGAACAGGATGACTCTCGCTGGAAACTACCCCACAGAAAGAGTTAAGAGGTAGAAACGGTTCTTCTCGTGCAACGCAGGTCCTGCACTAAGGGATCAAAACCATACGCAGCTTTACAGTGCAGCTCTTGTGAGGGTTAAGCTCCATTACTTCTGCTCTCTGCCACTGCTAATGGCACTCTCAAACTAATTGCATTTCTATACCTGTACATACATCTAGGCAACAAATAAACCCTTTAATCAAACAGCTTCATCTACTTCTAATTAATTCCATTTCTATGCCCTTTTAAGAGTACAGGAACATACAAAGATACAGATGATGGAGCCCATTCTGTTGCCAGCTGACAACTTCTACTCTGCTCAAGCCTCGGTCACGACTGAGGCTAGTTCTGTGTGTCACGATCTTACATCTTTAGCACTTCTGCTGCTTGAGACTCAGCGGATGCATGCCAAAGACCAAAGGTAACGAGCGGTGGCTGTGTGGAATTAGTTACAATTACCTCAGTGAATTGCTTTTGCATTTGCTCATACATTTAGATCACTTTTTATTTTCATCAGAAACTGTATTCATCTTGTCTTTTGAGCGCATACGACAATGCACTAAGAGAAGACTATGGCATCAGCTGAGCAAACAGAGGGTGGTTGTTTGCACATCCAGACCTAACGTGCAGTCCACAATATGAGGGCCACCAACTTGGAAGGAAATGCCAATTCCTCTTTTACATTCGCCTCTCTGGTAAAACAGGTCAATGTATCAGGAAAAAAATCACCCCATCAGTATTTGGGAAAGAGAAATCCATATGCCACAAGCTGTCTATTTCAAAGGTATGTATGTACAAAAGGCATGATAAGTGGGTGCTGAATAGTTAGGAGTGGCAATTATCAGTTACACGTATCATTATAGTCTCTCAACTTTTCAATAGCACAGAGTTCCTAATACCATGTTTACTGGATCAGGCAAAAGGGGACTCTTAATACTGTGCAAATATGACTTACCAAAGGACTTTGCTTTCTCACCTATTCTTGGGCTTTTCAAATCAACATTATTAATTGGCCGGCTTATCGGGGAGTGCTGTCTGGCAGTTAAAGGATGTTTCCACCCATTGCAACGCTACATAGAAACTAAGCAATGTCAGCCACAAGGACAAATAACTGCCATGTTGAAACAGAAAAATACTTTGACACCTTAAATCTTGTTTATAGAAGCACAGTGCATTTCAGCATGAATTGGCTATCCTTTATTGCATCAGTTACTCCATATTCTATCATCCCTGGTTTTCCTTATTATATTAATTCAGAACTCTGGCTTACAGTTGCAGTACTGGGGTTTGGGGGGGTTTGCCTTTTTTTTTTCTTTCTGTTCTTTTTCTCCGGTTTTCTACTACTCAGGTGTGTATAAAGACACGTTTTAGAATCTGGATCAACTAGTTTCCATCCTAGGAAACTCAGCTACGTAGGAGTTTAGGAGGTAACTTTCCTCCCTTCAGATCAACTTCCTCTTAACCTGCCAGCTCTCCTGAGCACCAAATCCACTTGAAAATGGAGAAGAATGTTTGGCTGATAAGGAATACTGCAAACAAAGAGCACAAAACTTACCAGGCACCATTAAAGAAAAGCAAAAAAGCCTAAAATAAGAAGAAAAGCACTCACTGCCCCCATCTTGCATTTTTCAGTATGCTTCAGCCTGCACGTGCAGCCTACCTAGAGAATGGAAGGACAGGTTCAGCCTCCCTGCCGCGTTCACTCCACGGCTTGCTTTCACACTGATTAACAAGATAAACTTATAAGCACCATAAAAAACTGTAAGGCTAGAACGGATCTCAGGAAGTCATCTCGGCTACCCCTTATTTTAATGCAGGCTTGTGTATATCTAGTCCAGCCTGGCAGGTATTTGTCTAAACCTCTTAAGGGCCTTCAGCGGCAGATATTTTATCTCCTCCCTAGAGAGGCTGCTCGGGTACTAAACTATTCTAGTATTTCAATTTTTCTTAACATCTAACCCAAATCTTTCTTGCCACAAGGCTGGCTTCTTCTCGTCTTATTCTGATGGATGTGCGATACAGACGATCACCCTTTGGGTTAATGCAGAATATGAATTTTAGCTTCAGCTGTTTATTTTACCGAATGACATCTGCTTATCTTAGAGAAATTTTCCAGTAGAAGCATGATGAGACCAAATTTATTTATTTAAAGAATTTCTGTTTCTTTTAAGGAGGGTTTCCCTCTGCCACCATATTGGCTTTGCAGTTGTGACCTGTGAATTAAGATGCTCAGCCGTTTTTTTCCTTTTTTTGAGGAGGAAATGGTTATTCATTTTGGTAGATATTTAAAGAAAAATCAAACAAATATTTGATGTGCTGTGTTAGCATGAAAAGGGGAAGCTCTGTGTAAGTGCAGTAAATGCAGGTGAACTGTTTTATGTGAGTGAAAACAAACCGGGGGAAGAAGGGCTACTAACAAAGGTAAATCATGGCTGTGCAAATACGGAGAGAGAGGTATGGTTATTCACAACCGGGAAAGATAGTAACCAAACACACGGCTATTATAAATCAGTGTTTGACATAATTTAAGCATCATAGAAAAAGAGTACAAAAAGCACAAGACTAAGAGAACAAGCAGAGATACAGGATGATACGGTGAATGAGATCAACAGAATGTTTTTTCCTACCCTACCTGAAGAGAGTCCAGCACATTTTCTGACTGACCCTAAATCTTAATTTAACCACAAATCTGAAAAAAAAATTCTCCCTCTTCAAAGCCTAAAAATGCAAAGGGTTTTCCTCTGGCAGAATATTATCACAGCAAAAGCAATTGTTTCCAGTCATTCAAACAGATCTGCGCAGGACTGCAGCCATCTGAAGGCAGCTTGAGGCGGAGGCCAAATCCACCAGTGTTGCAATCAGGCATTTTTTGGTTATTCGTCCCTTTCTGGCATAAATCACTGGCATATGGGTTTGTTATTCATAATATTTACCATTCACTTACTATCTAGTCCTCTTCTAAAATCTGCTGGTTATGCCAACATATCTACGTTTGTGGTTCTCCTTTGCTATGGAGCAATCCATTTAGATACACTACAAGAAAAAGTCCTTGCTCTTTAATTCTGCTGAACCTCTGCAAGAAGGAAAACACACACTCAAAGCCTTGTCCAGCTCTAAAGCATTTCTGAACTTTCAGAGCTTCTTTTCTCATTATTTATGTACGTAAGCTTCTAACACTCGAAGGCTTTGGCTTGCATTGCAAACAGAACAGAGAAAACACAACAAGGAGCCCTATTTCTTGGGTTTTTCCAGCCCAGTTAGTGTGAGGAATTAGAATAAATTAATTTTTAAAAAATGTCATGTGCAAGGTTTTCATCAATGTTTTTCAGACCAAAGGGGTTCTGATGAATTTCAGAGATGCATCCAAACTTCTGAGCAAGTTTCCAAACCAAACAGACTGCGAACTCTGACATTCGTCAGTGACTTCTTTGCCAACCTTCCTATCATACAGCAAAAAGGGCCATTTAAAATCACCTCAGAATAATCTGCTTTCACGGTCATGGTCATTTTGCTAGCCTCCGTCTGTGTAACACTTTTAAGTCACAAGAACACAAACATTCATCTAGCAAGCGGCTGAAGCCTTGGTCTAGGTTCAGAAATAACACAGACATATACCAGGATTAAACAATAAACCTTGTTTTTCTGACTTCATTATGCTGAGAAAATCTTGTTATCAGGACAACAATAATAAAAATGTCTACTTCTTAATATTATGACTTCTTTTCTTGGATTTAAATAACTTTAAAAAGCAAAATTCATCATACAACTGTGTGATCTGGGCACAAAGAAGTGAAGTCCTTTGCCTAAAGCCATCGAAGCTTCAGGATGTGGATGGGTTTTTGCTGGATGCCACTACCACAGATGTTAGACATCTACCAATACAGCAATGCCTTGGAAAAACGAGTATGATCTTAAAGCCTAACATTTCCGTACACCAGGGTTGCCCAGTTTTCACCGGGGCGGTACAGATAGGCTGAGCTTTGCGTAGCAGGAGATACGATGGTGCCTGCAGCGAGCCTATCAAAGCAGAGAACAAATAAGCATATGGTGAACATCAGAACTGGAACGGAAGATGGGATACCATTCAAATTAGAAGTTTTTATTGGCAAAAGCACTAGCAAATATAAACTGCCAGGAATAAATTTACGTTGGAACTTAGAAGACATGTTCGAGTCATCAGAAGACAAAAAGCCTGAAAGAAATTATCTTAGTAAAGGGGGGCACAGTATACTTATGAAACATTGTACACCCTTACTGCATGCGATTGTAAGAAATTGGACAAAATAACCCAACAGGATTGCTCCAGACCGGTGTTCCTAACAGGAATTAAGGTGAAAAAGAAACAACCACCCATATTAAGCACATGAGCTAACAGAAAAGGAATTATGTCAGAATAATGACCATTATAACTCGAGACAGACCGAAGCAGAGCTGAGCGTCTCACAAGATTGACAGGGTTTTTCCTAGTGTATAGATTTACGTGGCAACCTGGGCCCCATCGTATCTGAACTCTTTCCACAAGTTTTTCAGGATTCACCTTTTTTTAAGATTCCCGTGGCAAAAGTATTGCTCTCTGTTTCCAGGAAGCGGTAGCTTAGTAAGAGCCTACTGAATTTGCCAGTGTAACTCAGCAGGTAACCCCGAGCTATTTCTGGGCATAACTATAGAAAAAGAAAAAAAAGTTCACCAGATATTAAGGGAAGTGAAGGAACGAGGAAAGTCAATACTTTTCTGGGTTTATATATAAATATATGTAATTGCAGGGGGAAATACGAAAAATGAAAATTCCCCTTGGTTAATTTTTAAATCTAATTATTAAGGAAAGAAGAATTATACCTCTTTAGCACTATCATAAAGACTACCTTGGTGCAGTAGCATTTATGCAAACTTCCAGAGTTTCTACCGGGCTGCATATAAGGAAGAACCAGTCGTCTTCTGGGTGACACAAGCTGAAGCTTAAGACTGAAATTCCAGTGGAAATTAAGAGAAAGCATTCCTTTAGGACTTGTGATTTATTCTTCTGGAACAGAAGGAATTATTGCACCAACCAGGGTCTAAAATGTTCTGACAGCAGATATGCATAACTATCTCTACAGAAATTATTAATGAGCTGGAAAAATGCCCAGTAGCAAGCTAAACTCGCTCTGCTCTTGGGCCAGCATTCATCACAACAAACCCCTAAAATAATCAGGTAACTCACGAAGATTAGGAGATAGGATGCCTCGATATGACAGAAGATTTCTTAATTTCAGTTACTTATAGGACACATTAAGCCTAAATAGAAGCATGGGGGAAACTTATTCTAAAGTTTATAAACTAGCTTATAATAATAATAATATAATCTGTTCCACAGCTTTCTAGACTTCTTTTCTATACCTATTATATTTTAAAATAAGGAGGAGAAAAAAAAAGAAAAAAAAAAGTCAATCACTTGGGTAGCCAAGTAAGGATTGAAGCACTTAATTTAGGTTCCTCTACTTCTACTACTAGTACTACTATTATTATTATCACATTATTTCTTTTGTGTGCCTCCTTTCTGCGTGCATTAACAGCTGGCCAAATAGTACATGCAGAACTGTAAATTGCAACAAAAAGTAACCAGACTTCGGATCCCTACAGCTGCCCAACTGGACAGAAACTGTCACAAAAAACCCCTCTGCAGCACTGAGAGAGAGATAATGTTCGTTCTTCTCGGCTCAGGAATTTAATCAGGGGATTTTCAACACTTAGCAGCGAGCTAAAGCTGGAAATTCGGTGAAAATTACTCAAGTCATAACCGAAGATGGAAGGATAAAGTTCACATTTCACGCTATTTTTTCCATTATCTTATCTTTAGGGTTATGCGCCTGTCAGAAAGAAGTTACTGCTAATTCAATAAAGGTAAAAGCAAAGGCAACAAGACAGAGAATTATGAACTGCAGAGCACTGCTAGCAATCGCAAGGACAGCGTGCGGGGCTGCGAGGCTTTGCAAGGGACAGCGCGCCCCTCGTCTGAGCGCGAGCAAAGCCCCGCGGGACCCCGCGAGGTTCCAGCGGCCCCGGTCGGCTATCGCCAGCCGCAAGCTGCGCAGCCTCGGCGCGGGGTCTCCCATCAGACGCGCTCCTTTCTTGCCGGTTACAAATTCCGTAATGAGCTGCTAAATTTAGAAACTGCTGATCAGCTAGTGGGGAGAAGAAAAAACAAAACACGTATCTGCCTTCCGGGTTGCCATCAAATAAATAACTCATAGGTCATCTTCAACAACGTTGAGGTAATTATAAACAGCGTTAGTTTTTTTCAGACTTTGTACCTCTTTTCACTGTTACTCTGAAAAATACCCACGCACGTGAAAGAACTCTCGGATCTGCCCATTTTGGCAGGACCAAAGCCGTCGGTCCCCCGAATCTCACACTGAACCTGCTGAATGCAAAATCAGAAGTCGATCCATGCAAGTAGAGGCTCCGTCCTACGTTTCTGGATGCCAAGCAATCTAGGTGTCAGCTGCAGCTCCCAGAACAGATTACTACCCCAGCACGCATGGACTAACACTGACTGAATTGGTCGGCCTGAAAATGAACGATGCCAGCGTAGAATCTTGGACCTGTTGCAATTTCCTCAACTGCCACTTTATCTCCTCCTTGGGAAGGACAAAATCAGCCCTGCAAGCTGTTGTGTCTCTGAATTAGCATGCAGGGGATTTTGGACTCTGAACTTGGCACGTCCTCGTCAGTTTAAATACTACATAAATGCTCGCTGCTATTGCAGATATAAATCAAAGCTAGGACTAGAATTGATCGTACATTTCCCAACCCAAAACTACTTTGTTGAAAAGTTACAATTTGATTAAATCGAAGTGTTCACAGAAATTAAAATTTATCATTAGTTAAAGGAAATAATCTGAAAGTATAACTCAATTAGGTTAAAGCAAAGTATTTTTGGCCCAACTCGAAATAAAGTTTTGAAAACTCATGATGTTGTGAAAAGAAACATCCACATTGAGTAAAAAAAATTTGAGAAAAATCATTGAGACGTGAAGCCAAAATTGACTCATTACCCTCAAATAAGTCTGGTTTTATATTGCAGGTTTTAGCATACAGCACTCACTCATGCAACTACTGTATCTGCTACAAAGAGGAAAGGGAAGGAACTGAATTTGCTTACGAAGTGCTGTTGTTGCATGCTGAAATTTCCATGGGTAAAGGCAGAAGGCACTACTGAACATCACTGAAGAGTTGACTTCTAGTAATTATTTTTCTCTCAAAACCGCAGTATGAAAAATAAATTTGGGCTTTTTTTCAGAACACATATTTTATAATTTCATAAAAACCTCAGCTAATCTAAAACCCCATCTAACTGGCATCATCAAAATATACTGCACTCCTGGAACGTGCATGGGACAACAGTCACATCTTTACTGCTTTGTAAAGCAATTTGCTTAGAGCAAAATGGGGGGGGGGGGGGAGAATGAAAGCATTTTTTGGTTTTGCTATTAAAAAAAAGAACGAAAGCATTTTTTGGTTTTGCTATGATATATATATTTAATTATAGGTCACTGGCATCCAGTTCCCTGCTTTTTAGCTTTTCTTTTTTTTCTTTTTAAAGCTGCACTATAGGTGCTAGGAGCCAACTTCAAGTCCCTCTCCCTGCTATTCACCCTCCCCCCCCTTCTTTCCTCCCCAATTACCGTCCAGGTTTTTCTTTTTAGCTAGCGCGCTCTAATAGGCCTCCTACCTCATATATATTCTCTTTAATAGCTGCACAATGTGATTAACCGAATACTGCACACACCTGAAGATCACAGATTATATTAATAGAACCATCTGGCTTCTATAATGTATGTAATGTATACAATAAATCCTGATTCCAAATTTCACTCTGGAACAGAAACCTGTCCTACTCGGTGCAATGTATTCTTACAACACTGATGTATATTCCCAGTACTGTGTAAATAACTGGTGGCAACACGCGCGCGCGCTCGCAGCTCCCTCCTTCGCTGCAGTATCGGTTACAGTCTTCTCGCGCTCCCAGTCCATCCCACGTGTGGTTCTGAATCCAGACCTAATTCCAGGAATACCTCCCGGCACGCTCGCCCTCCGCATCCAAGGAGGAATTGCAGCGCGGACCGAGGTGGGGGTTACCTTCGAAGTTAACATACAGTTTTGAAATCCCACAGGCTATCATTCCAAAATTTGTGCTGTTTTGTCTACTCTGGTGATTTAAGGTTTGTCAGAAAATGTCAGAAAGGCCACGAGGCCAAGGGCTTCCTGATGACTGAGGATTTTCTTTCACATGACCTTCCTGAAGTTGATTTTGGGCTCCAGACAGTGCTGCCTTCAGCTCTGACAGGGGCCGGCTGGCAGCAGATTCATGGGGATCTCTGGGGCATTCTGGCATTTTTAAACTGAGTAGAGGCTGTAATACCTCCTAATCATCCAGAATATTATTTCACTAGTAATCGTCTTACAGGCGGTACGTAAATGCCAGCCTTTCAGCTTGCAGTTCATTTTGTTAGCAGAAAAAAGAGTATGTGCTCAAAAGTATGCAAACAATTAAAAACATATCTCGATTCAAACGAATAAACACGTATGTAGCGTATTTTTAATTTCACACATGATATGACGTGTTTTTTCAGGAAGGAATCATTAATTATATATACACTTAGAGATAAGCAGGATTGTGAGAAAAGTGTTAAAACTGTTAACGTGTGCTTGTGATCGCTTTCACAAACACAAAGTAAAGAGAGCTCGCTCACTAGGATATGTGGGTTTCACACCGCTTAGGAAGCTCTTAGCTATAAAAAAGTTTATCATTCTTAAATTTGCATTCATCTGTAGCATAACTGATTACTCAGCCGAAATGTCTGAACAAGGCTCCGTTACTCGCGTTGTTCCGCAGAACCGCCTGACCTTGCCGGCCAAGCAGACGGCTTCGGAAAATGCATTTCTCCAGGTGAGTTCACCAGCCGCACAGCACGGCCGGGAAAGGTAAATCACGTGCGGCTGAAAGACAGTCGACCACGCTATTCTGTGAATACTCATCAACAGAACGTAAGATATTTTGAACCACTTACAAAAAGAGGAACAGAATGAATTACTTGCCCAGCCAGCTAATGAATTACCATTGCTGCCCTAATGAGATGAGGGCGCACTGGTGCCGAGGTATGACTCTGACGCTATCATAACTTACTAGTGGAGTGGTTTGGGCTTTTTTCCCCCTCAAGCAGACCCTGCTCGGGCTCAGGGGTTGAACAAGACAGGAGTTCGGACTTGACTCTACTACTCACGCTTCCTGTTCAGAGATGCAGCAGGCCACCGATTCAAACCCATGCGAGGGGGGCAGTTGTTTTGTCAAGGGAACAGCCTCCTGCCTTCTCACTTCCAAAAAAGCGTAGCCGGTTTTGTTAAAAACCTGAGGCCACCGCAAAGTCTGTGTGTTTATGTTTGAGATGCATTACACGAAGACAAGGTGACCTCTCATAACTGTCTATGCCTGAAGTTACATGGACACTTTTATCTTAAGAGATACTGTTCAACAGAGATGCACGTCATTTGGAACAATGTGTATAAATAGCTCACAATACATTTCGGACCCTTCCCTCTCAGCTACAGCAATTCACTTATTCCAGAAAATACGATGGCAGGTTACAAATTAGTGCTAAAAGAACAAATCAGCGTCATTGCTCTTTGGTTTACGCTGGTGGCTGTACTGATTTAAGTGTGAACTCGCCCAGAGTGGAAGGGAGGAAAAGAACCAACTTAATTTACAAAAAGGTCTTATTTAACATTGTACGAGGCGTTCACACTGTATCCGTACTTCGCATTAACTTGCCAACAGAGGACGTGGTAAATTGCCATTAACCACCCTAATCATCTGTACTGCTGAAACTACTGGAAAGAGAGACCTGTGCTGAGGCACGGCGTTTACGTCTTGTTGTGATGTGTGTGGCTATAGTTGACCCAAACGTACTGGAGATACGGAGAGAGCAAACTTAACCACTGCTAGTCTTCTTAACTTGGCCTGATTTATGGGTTCAAAACCCCAGAGACCCCTTTATGGAATCATTTGTCATACACACACACACACTGTGCAATCAAGCCCAAACATCTGTATCACAGAAATTAAACGTACAATGTTATTCCTGCAAAATAATTTAACCATCACTTTCTTCCCCGACTTTTCTGTGCCAGCCTTACACCTTTTTTTTACTTTACATGCTTCATTTCAGCAAAATCAAGGATGCAAACTTCTTAGAAGTACTTAGTTTCCATGGAAACCTAAGCTGACCGCAACATTATTGTTCTCAAGAGGGAACTGACTTTACTATATGTTCATTCACTGAATTAATGGACTCCTGGTTCTTTTATTAGCAGCTCTCTAACAATGGAAAGAGAGAAATGTTATAAAAAAGACTCTCAGACAACTGTCCACTCTTTTGTCCAGGGCTTATTGGAATGACGCAAGTCTATTCAAGCAAAGATTATAAAAATCAACTCAAAGCTGTCTCTGTTTGTGGCAGCTAAACATACCTTTATTTCATAAAGATACAACCTATAAAACAAGCAAACTAAAGCTCTTCCTGAAATAGTAACTGTAAGGCAGTGATCACGCTGAAACTGGACTTTAACTCTGATAACTGGGCATTGTGACACAGTCTCAGAGGGTTTGTGAAGCATCATTAACCTCCCGTTTTGGGCCCTGTGCAGCGCTGTCTTCGAGCTCTCAATGGTCTGGTACATTTTATAAGAACATGCTCTCCTTTCTCGAGCTAAATTTCAGCACACAAAAGCAGGTAATATTTTAAAACTAATTCAGTCTGGTTAACAGTGCAAATTCTCAGTAAGTATGAAGACTGTTTTAAAACCTCCAA
The DNA here is from genome assembly GCA_013401315.1 of Balaeniceps rex. Lineage (NCBI taxonomy): Eukaryota > Metazoa > Chordata > Aves > Pelecaniformes > Balaenicipitidae > Balaeniceps > Balaeniceps rex. Next base: position 23,170 of record VYZW01065020.1, read on the forward strand.
AACTGGGGGTTTGATTCTTCAATATACGGAACTGAAAGATGAAGGAATATCACTGAAATCTGGATTTTTAAATCTTTACTAACAGTTTTAGAACACCTTTTGTTGGACACAGATAATAAGTATATCCATAGCAGGTATTAAATGCAGAAATGCAAGTGTATTTTGTGCGAAGCGCTGCAAATCCGGGAACTTTAAGCAGCTCAAGCGACAATCTCTAGGTCACTCTCTCTGGATGTATAATGTTATGACAGACTGTGCTCAGGCCTGAGGGTGTATGGCCCAGCTAGTAATTGCTCCACAAAAGACAGTTAACAGTTCCCTTGCTCTTCTCTAACTACCTTCCTGACTGCTTATTGAAGTCTGATTTCTTACTCCTCTGGGTCATCATTCATCAGTCCTACAGATCCCACTGGGAGAGACCGACCAGACCTTTCCATATCCCTTGTTGCCAGAGGCCATTTCTGACGGCCCATGATATAGAAAATGTCTTCACAGCAATCCAGGGGGACAAACTATGGTTATAATACCCAAATAATCATTTTGCAAATTATCATAATTATCAATCAATCATCTTGTGTGAACAATGTGTTTCTGAAGTATCAGATGGTTCCTGTGACCTGTAGCATTTTGTATATAATAATAAACCTAGGGAGATTTACGGCCCTATCCCGCTTTGCATCTGCAGCAACAAAACATGAGTTGGTTTTTACTTTTGTTTTAGGAATAAAAGCTTTCCATCTACCTAGGCTTCTGTTTACTATCTGATGCCTTCTAAGAGGTCGAGATTTCTAATCTCACCCAGTTTTCCAACAGTAACTTTATTTTTTAAAAATCCATGTGATTTGGGAGTGGACAGTAAATTACTGTGCTGCATAAATTACTTTTCATTTATAGTGCTGCCGGCATTATATTACCAGCTTCTAGTATTTTGCAATGTAGGTATGAAGTCAGCCAAAGCAGGGGAAAAAATGGGTTTTGTCTTCAGTTTTTGTTGTTGTGTTTTGTACAATCCCAGATCGAATCCAACTCTTTTGAAGCTGATAGCATCTCCCGCTCCCTGTGTACTACATTCTTGTTAATGGATAAATTCAAGCTCTCGAGAAAGTCAAAGAATAAATTTAAAGCCTTTTGCCAAATGCCTATCCTATTGGATTTTGATAAGACGGCTATTGAGCTTTAATAATGTCTTCTATCCTTTTTCAGCTGGCCCTTAACATGTCTCTTTATTTGTCCCTAAAGCCTCTTCAGCGATGCCTTTTTATTACAAGTCTCTCAGCTTGCTCTCAAGGGAGACAGGGTCGACAAGAGTGATAGATAGATAACTCTATAGATTATCTCCCACAGATGTTTTCTCTCCAGTAGCCCCTCAGGCTATTCCCTCTAAGTAAACAGAAACTAAATAGAGAGTCTACTGAAGAGAGAAGTCCCTGAGGTCTCTTGTCACCACAGCCAGAAAAACAGCCCATCCAGAGCAGGCTGGCTGGGAGCTCTATACACAGACCCTCCTTCAATAGGATTCTCGAACCATCGTCCGAAGTGACTTTTAGAGGAGAAAGACACCTAGCATTGCTCCTCGGGAAAAAAGGTGTCTCGTCCTGGACACCGGCCTTGCTTCCTGCTGGAGGAAGTCTAAATCTTTCATCTCCCTCCCAAAGTTAAATCAAAATGACAATGTAGATAACGGTAACAAGCCGTTTTTCCAAGGTATTAAATGCAGTGGAGAAGCTGAGACAATTCAGAGCAAGAGAACGCGTCAGCTGCTCTCTAAGCAAAATAAACAGACTGCAGGAAGACGGCTTGGCAAAGACGACGCTTGGGAATACGGGACAATATACCCCAGGTATAACTTAGCATTTGTGCACATCTCTGAATGTAGGCATTCAGTTCACTAAAAAAAGTGAATCTCTGATTTTAGCATTACTTTCACAATCGATTATTTACAATTAAACAAACAGGAGGAGGAGCTGATGTACGTTTGTGCAAGTTAAACTAAATATCAGCAAGCAAAGCAGATAAAGGGAAGAAAACTTGTTAGGAACACAACCCCATTTTAGCCTATGGCACAGCACGTTTCCAGATAACGGAAAAATGATCCTGGACACAGGTCCTCTAATAATATTGCTAGAAATCTTAATTCTTGTGAGACAACCACTAACAAACAAATCAGCTTCCCGGCGTTAGTGGTCCCAGCAGAAACAACGGTAATAGAAACTGAAAAATAGTGGACATAGTGGGAAAATACTTCTTATTTTGCTCCAGGCCAAAAAAAGGCCTGCTTTATTATACAATATAATAGCATCTGCTACGCTACATCTTCAGACTTTTCACTGCCTTTCAGTTTATGAAAAGTTACTGAAGAGAGCAGTTTTTTCCGGGCAGCTTAACAGCATGAATAATCCTGGGGTCAATTTTTAAGCAGAGATTGCTTCCTGTGCATCTTCCTATACCCTCGCTGCTGTCACGCTTCCCTTCCCTGCTCTATTTTTTTACTGTGTTTACCGATTTTCTCCCCATTCTAGAGATTTTTTTCCTCTTTCCAGCCCTTGTTCCTACCCAATTCTGAACCTGCGATGCAGCGGGCAGTCAAATGAGCCGCTGACAATTCCGGTCCCTCTGTTTGGCTCCCGCTTCCTTTCCTCCTGGCTGAAATCAGCCCACCCACCACAGTTACATTTGTCTTCAGTCACCTTCCCGCCACCAACTTATCTCTGAAGGAACGGGAATAAATTGAAGTCAAATCTCAACTATTGTGTCTTCAGGGATATGACAACTGAATGATTTAGAGAGGCTGGGAAGGGAACTCTTCTCCCAAGAGGGTTTTGTACCACTGGAGCAAAATGCTACTTACAAACAATTTTAAGATACTGCAAAAATTGTACAGAATGATTTTTCATTTTTTTTTTTCATTTTCTTCTGACTGAAAAGCTGTCTAGTAGTAGTCTTTTCACAAGCCATAAAGTTTAGACTTGAACTCTTTACCTTACTGCTTTGACCTTTTTTACCCTAGCTGTAAAACCCTACTGCCCATCCTTCAATAAATTTATCACCTCATAAACTCCCACTAGTGCTTCTCTACAATGCATTTAAAAGACAGAAGTGGAAGGCCAGTCCTTCCCCCCTTGTCAAATATCATAATTGTCCAGTTTTATACCTGCCGTCCAGGAAAATATTTAAGGACACAGTATTTTTCAAAGACCGGTAGTTTTTGCAACATTCTCCTTTGAAAGAAAAGTAACAAAGTTTAAATACAAACCCATGTATTGAACGTATAAAGCTGCCTCTCTAACATTTCCTTCTACCCTCGTTTCATACAAAGCCTGCTCTCTTTAGGGTAACGCAGATTCTGCGAGGTAGGGACGTAGAATTTATTTGGGATATTGTAATTAAAGACTGAGAAAGAAATAGCTGAGCAGTCCTGAGCCATAGAGAATTTACTCCATCCTTGTGATAAGCGCGTTGTGATAATAGGAACCTGCCACCTTGTCACCATGTCTGTTCAGACAAAAGGATCCCACAGAGGCAGAGACAAACACCAAATGAGTTATGGAGATGAACAAGGTAAAAAGTTCAGCAGTATTGCGACAGGTCCTTTGCAAGGTCATCGGATGGTCAAAGGACGTTTCATACTGGTAGCCTGGCTTTCTAAAATAAAAGCTTATTTTTCTCAACGTGGTAAGAATAGAACGGTCCATACCGGACATGTGTCTAAATATCTTTTCCCAAACGAACTCTGGAGCCTGACAAGTATTATATTTCACTTTGGCAGAGTGAAACAAGTGTTTCCTTTTAGCTTTCAGAGTCAAGAAATGGTATTGAAGCTCGCCTAAACGGGTGAATAAAAATGGCAGTTGTTGCAAGTTCCAATTTAAAATATTTTCCACTTTCGAAAACTCCTGTTTTACAAACAGGACTGTGAATGCCCATTACAAGACAATCGCATATGAAAAGAATTACAGCTAGCTCATTATTTCAACAAGGACGCACTACCTCTAGACATCTAGAGAGGCTATAATCAAATATGACTTGTAACACTTTACTTTAGTGAAGCCGTTAACCAAAAGGTAGCCATGGAAAGAACATCATTTTAGTGTTGCTGAGAATAACCCCAACCAAAATAGTAGACCGGCTACTGAAATATGTAGTGTTCAGGCTGCCTCACAGCTACTACGGAGCAATTTATACAGCTGGGCTGTATTTGGAACACATTTTTCTCTGGTCAGTATTATAGTTTAAGCATCACAATGTGATGAAAAGCACCGGTAATACATCATACGAGTTAAATTTTATCCTTTCATATATCTACTCCTTTTCCCTTGGACTTCACATAAGCCACATTTACATGGTGAAGTGACCTCTAAAAATTTAGCACTTTTAACAAAGGACCAACATTTTCTTTTACTGGAAAAGAGGTAAATGAGGTTTTTCGATTTGGACTGGTAGCTGTTTATACTGTAGCTGAATCAAGGAACACTTCAAACTATTATTTTCTTTTTCATAAATACTGGAATCACAAAAAGACAGAAAAATATGCCAATGGAACCACAATACTTAATCCAAAAAAGCAACAGCAAAACCTGGAAAACTTTCACGATGCTACTGCGATACACACCTTTGTTCAAAAGTAAGAAGAGAAAAAAGTGTCTAGGTGTATTTCAAAGCCAGACAGTAAAACAACTTGCGTAAGATTGATCCATATCCTACCTTTTTTATATTGCCCTCCTGGGAGGTCACCTCGGGATCAGTCAGTATTTGCTAAGAAAAAACAAAATAGAAAAAAAATTAAGTTGAATTGCAACCAAGAATGTTATAAAATAATAAAGATTATGATGATGATTTTTAAAGGCCAAAACTCTCAACTGCAACAGAGCGACACAGACGTTTTGGAAGCTAGGTGGAAGGCTTATACCTGAACTACTATTGTATTCTCCCACACATTTTAAGGTTTTCTGTAGCTTCTCTAAATAATTTCTTTAGATTTGGCCGACGAGAACATGCATTTCTTTCCCAAATGGCAGGTGATGTAGAATATGGGCACTCCGAGGAGGGAGACCCGTGGGCTCTCCAAAAGTGAGTCCCCCTGGAGCAGGCGACCAAAGCTCGCCCTGCCGCCAGGCCAAGCCGGAGGGACGCGGCAGGGTCAGGCCTGGTGATGGCTGCGCTCCCAGCATCCCCGCCTGACGCTGGAGGCAGCTTTCACCTCACAAGCACGAACGCTCTCCCCTCCTGCAGCCAGGACTTCACAGCACACCAGCAGCTCTATGCCAACGGCGGGGACTGACCCCGGGGTCGGGGGATGCTTCGGTACCTCGGCGCTCCCAGCAGCTGCGCAGGCAGCTCTTTAATTCCTCCTCCACCAGAGGCGTGGCGATACAAGTCATTAAAACGCTGCTGTGTTCTACCTCAGATTAGATCCAGGTCAGCAGGCATTCAGGGAGGTCAAGTACCTAAACTTTATATCACACTGGAAAGCCCCATCAGGATAAACATACTCGATGAGGACTTGCTCGAGCAGCCGGGCTCCAAGTACCTACGTAGCTTCACTGACCTCAGTGGGGATCTCAGATGTCTAAGGTTAAACACATACTCAAGTGCTAGGGTGGGGTCAAGGTGCTCGGGACTTCCAGGCCCAGGCAATGTATTTTGGCTACCAAAGAAGAGCAGAAAAAAGCTCCAAGGAAGGGAGATCAAAATCCAAGGAAACTCAAGATAAAATGAGAACGGTTGTACATTGCAAAGGAACCTTACCTAAAAAAAAAAAAAAAAAAGGGGGGGGGGGGA